>CM060837.1:63300000-63512500 GCA_030762175.1 Metallyticus violacea
GCATAGGAACTCGAGGACGTGCGGTGGTTTAGCTGAGTCAGGTATTTCATAACAACTAGGGAGTAGGTTAACATGGAAAGAAATATTAATCTTGCACATGCACCCGTTAAAACCTATACCATAAAATTTGAATGCTAATGTTTGTGTAGAATGGCTATATGAATGGACATATAATGCATGCATTTAGGGTGTATAATATCACTCATCATTAAATTTCAGATTTTTGTAAGTAATTTCTTAATTTTACAGACAGAATCATAATACATGATAATACAATACGTGAAAATTGTTATTGATTCTGCGAATAGCATTACATGTCATTTAATTATTTTTATTTATCTAATATTCATTTATTTCTATTTTATAAATTACGTTTATTAATAATTAGTCACTTATTAGTTGGTTGCAATATACATATATATTTTTTTTTTAATTTTAAAATAAGCAACGATATGCTCATGTAATAAATTGAATTCATTTTGCCTAAAGTGCATGTGCTAAGGAATTTCACAGAAATCACTATTTTGCTGAAAGGAGATTTATTTAATGGAAAACTAGATTTTTTAAACTAAAACACCTGCCATTTTTCTACTTGCTGATTCAACAAGCAACTATGATTAAAACTTGCTAAGACTTTCACAATTAAACTGTAGGTATGCACATCTTTGCGTAATTATAATATACTAATAAGTAATAGAATACTTCCAAGTTGAGTGAAATGGAGTATAGCTGCTCCAGTTAAACGAAGAAGTATGGCAAGATAGAGGAATCAGACAGTGCAGATAAACATACATTGTCATTAATCTATAATTAACACATTTAAAATCAACAAGTTAAAAAAGTTATTTATATAAAATAAATGCTTTTTTATAAATTACACATTATTATGTTAACATTAGTTATATTATGTTGAAATTTCGACAATTTTTTTTTTCTTTTTACAATAAGAGCAAAGTGATGCCGTACTTAAAAGATCTTGAATAAAATAGTCATAAAGCATAAATATGTAGCATTTAGAATGTAAATAATTTGTAATATAATAATATTTACATATCCGTCATAATTTATAAATATTATAATGTATGTTCTATGTGGAAACATCGCTTTGGACCCCATCAACGTCTGTAATTCACTGAGATCATCATCCGTTGTCTCCTTAATATCAAAACTTCCTCTTGGAAGGTCCTATTGGGGCATAGGCACAAATATCTAGCCCATTAGCATGGCTGAAGTATCGGAAATTTCTCGTCTGTCCCTACTAATCCAAAATAGCTTTCAATACGACATAATATTATTAAGAACTTGCTTATTCATAACAGCAACGGCCATAGCTAATAATAATGCTCGTTTGTTTCCTAAGGTTAATCTAACAATTTATTTGTCATTTCAAAGAAATGCAGAATTTCATAGAATTCTATTCCTAACATCAGATGAGGATGTCTCATAATAAATATCGGTTTTTAAGGGACATCGGGTGGCTAAAATCGGGTCAAAATCTTAATTTTTGCCCCTTCATTTAACTGCAAAAACCTTGGGTGTCAAAAGTGTCAGACATCATTGCTCTGATTTTTTTAATTTTCTGCTTACAGTCAGTTAAATTTTCTTCTAAAACGAAAGAAAAAGTTATGGTTTCAATGTTCATTGATAGACTCCACGAGCATACTGTCACCTTGGTGATACAAGCAAGGAGTGGTCCGATTCTCCAGGCAAAACTTACAGTGACAAGATACCAATAGAAAAGAAAAAAATTGACAACATAATACTCTAGATATCTACCCTCAGTGAACTAGTGGAAAAAAAATCTGTGAGGAAATTCAAGATGCTTGTGGGGACTGAAAATTAACCACATTGATTGATAAAGCAATTTGTTACACATTTCTTGCATTACTAAAATTGTACACAATGTTGCAAATCTTCTGAATATCATAAGATTTTCTTTCTCATAAGATAGATAATTATATAAATTATAAATATGTTTGACTGTGCAAATAATTTCAAATTTGTTTATTTTATAACTCATCAATATAATTTTTGAATGTATTTTTCTCTTAAGAAGGTCAAACATTTCAGTAACTTATGTTGGGGTACATGATATAGCTACTACTCTTTGGCGCGTCAGTTCAAGATTACCATGGCCTGCAGTAGCCATCTCTTCCTCTTGTACCTCAGTCTTACCATTTCAATGATAGAAGGCACCATTGCATGGGTAGGGGGACATGTGATCAGCATGTCGGCACCCCACGGATCGCCTATTGCGACTTTTGAAATCGAAGGACGCCACCTCTTCATCAGACAGCTCCCCAAGCTGGGTGGACCCCGTTCCAGACCTCCCTAACTTTGAAAAATTCCTAAGTAGGTACCGGAAATTGATACCGGGACTTCTAGGAAAGTAGTCAGCAACGCTAACCACTAGATTGGGAGGCGGTCTTATACAGCCACTCCTAGCTGTAATATTGAAATAAAAAATCAATTTTTGTATCTCCTGAAAAGTTTGAAGATAGCAATGAATCCTTTCTACACAGCTTGCTTCATATGTATTTGTGTCTTAAATGCTATTTTAACGCATAGGTATTCTTTAAAATATTGTTTTTGGTATGTATCAGATATGAATTTTAAGAGAATTGTTCAATAAACAATGAATATACTTTTTGTTTGACAATACAACTCCATAATTTCAATCTTTCAAAGTAGTTCCCGATGGATGCAATGCCCCTGTCCTAGTTTTCTGCCAGTCTTCAAAGATATGCTAGTAACCATTTTTGACAGGTCCTTCAGAATTGCCTTGTCTTAAGCGGATAAATCTGAACTATGAAGAGCGCAGGGACATACTTCAAATTGATTTTTGTGAGATATTCAGCAACAATATTTGCGATGTGCGGCCATGCATTATCGTGATTCAGCATCCAGCTTGTTAAGCGGTAATGTGGCCTGTGTGTGATATAGCCCTTGTAGAGTTTTCAGTACATCTCTGTAGTGTCGCCAGTTACAGTGTGTGTGCAGGCATGATATGCTTTCTTTGAATATCGAAAAATGAGGTGATCATAACTTTACCAGCAGCAGCAACCACTTTTTCTTTTATTGGTGTTGATTATGATGAGGAGCTTTGCTGTTTGCTCTCAGGATCGAAATGATGTAGCCTAGCTTCAGCAACAGTGACCACCTTTGAAATAATTAACATCATCTTCAATTGCATGCAAACCTGCACGCAAACATCCTTTTTTTCGGGAATCAGCAGTCTTGGAACCCACCGAGCGTAAACACGTCTCACATGCAACTTTTCAGTTACCAATGGGGGGGGGGGACCCAATGTAATTTTCAGAATTTCTGAGAGTATTCCTAATGTATTCGACGCTCCTCTCTCACAACGAGAGGAGCGATTTTAATGTTTTCTTTCGTTAGAGGACAAACTGGAGCGTCGGGTCCACCTCCCTGTAAACATTTTAAATTATCTTCGAGCTGGGCTATAGGGAAGAACAAACTCTCTGTAGGCCTCTTGTAACATTGCATAGGCCTAAGCTGTTGATTTGTTGATAAAAACATAATTTCAGAGCAGCATATTGTTCGTAGCGTTTCCGCTGAACATGTCTCAGCTTGTGCACCTCTCACAGGAGGAAACAGAAGCGACACAATGAAACTAGTACCGGATGTACATTGCGCATTAACTAACAAAATACTGTAAATTTAAATTTTAGGGTGATAAAATATGCCTGTAAAATTATTATCATTCTTTATTAAACAGCCCTCGCTTCGTATCGCGCTGCCCAATCCACTCCTCTCGCCTCCCTTCTCCAACTCAATGTTCGCGAAGTAAAGGACTAAGTGTTAATTTAAGTTAATTAATTGATAATTTTAATTATTGTTCGTTAGCTCTAAACATTAATAGTAATTGTTGCATCTGGAACTTTAACATAGTAATACTAATTATCGGCATTTTTTGTAGTCACAGGGCGTTTTAAAATGTTTTAAGGCTACTAAATGCAAGCCTTAAGAAGCATTTGACCATATTTATTGCCCCAAATGCCACCCGGCAACAATTGGGCCATCTTGTTTGCCACGTTACAACGAGTGTTGGTATGCAAAATACAAGGAGGTATGTGTACCTTAAGAAGTGTGGACTTTTGCGACACATAGCCGATCGCAGATGATGCTGGAGGAAACATTAGTAGCCTAATCTGCTGATTCCCCCTGCCTTGACCCGTCCGATCGTTGCCACACGTTTCCTGCAACCCGTCATGGGACTTAACGTGCATTTTTGTTATGGGCCACTTGAACTTTTTTCCAAGAATGCTGACTAATTTCGCAAACTTGGTTTAGAGCACCTCGTACAACACTGACTAGTCTTACATATAGCACCGCAACCATTCGTTTTACTACTTGCCTTCGGCACTGCACACCTCGATACTGGCAGCAACTGTCAATATGTAGACCCTTTCCGGGCACCAGGATGCACATACTCGACTCTACTTTATTTACAGATCATGAATTTAATTATTTAATATAATTTTCAGATTTCAGAAAGCAAAAAATATTTTTCTGCTTATAAAACAAGCCGACCCCGACGTTTATGAGCTGTTACATTTTTTTATGTTATCTCTCTAGCTAGGTTTGAATGAAACTTTTTTGTTTTGTTTAAAGGCAGTTTATTGTTTTATGAACTTGTGGGTATTACTCCTGTAGCAGACTTCTGAGGCGCCGCTAGTTTCTCCCAGTGGAGATGATGGTAAAGATGATATGGTATACCGCGCGGGGGGGAGTCCTTAAGCCTATGGGTAGTGTATAAAGATGAATGAAATGAATTAACGACGACGCAAATTATCTCGGTGTCCTTGGCAACTTAAAACTATTTGACATTCACCTTCTTAGGATATGGGGGAAAAAATACTGTAAAAAACCTTACCCAGATAGCTTGATCTAACCGGGAATCGAGCCCAGGACCGCAGGATTACTGGTCGCAAAAGTTTTGGAATTAAATTAAATTAAATTTAAACAGTACCTATTTACTAGTACCATCATCGTTTCAGAATATCACCAAAACATAGGCGGTGAAATAAATGTCTCTACTACGTAATTTATATGACCTGTTACCTAATGAAACTTCGAATGTTAAATAGTCTTACAAAGGCAAGCATGTCGTAAGTATTTATCATTAATTTTTGCGCTACATTTTACATTCTCTTAGCATTATGTTAAATGCACTAAACGCGCGGAGTTGCGGCTTATTATTGCAGGCTACATCTTGGATTTGTTTTAAGACGAACATGATTTTCCTTTGTAAGAAAACAAAACAACAAATAGAAAAATCTATCAAGGGGAAATGTGTCTTAAAAAGGAACTAATAATTATAGGTTGGTGTACATGTTACGAGTACTATATCGCTCATTTTAGAACATGACAAGAACAGGAGCAAAAAAAAAAAAAAAAAAAAAAAAAAAAAAAAAGCTTTGCAAATAGGTTGTTGCGTTGTCTCTTTAGAGGTATACACATTAATAATAAGACCAAATCAAAACAAGGTCTATATTGACTTTTATGATTTATTGTTACTTTTTATTTCAGACGGAAATGTTAGTGAAACACTTTAACCATAATTTACACGTAAAACAATAAAAACTGCACTGTTACTAGGTTTTGTAAATATAATTACTATACATAATGAAAAAGCTACAATTTTTAATATTCTGACGTTATTAACAGCTCCTTCTAAGAGACACGGTTGTGATTACACAAATTTTTTATCACAATACTACGAGGAGCGTTCTAAAAGTTCTCGGCCTGACCAAGAAAACAATTTTTTTCCCCTCTATATAGTTACCTTGTAAATTCATACGCTTAGTTCAAAGACTTTCCAATTTTGAAACATCCTCAGTAAAATAAGATTTGTCCACCTGTGAAAAATAAGCGTCTGTCTCAGTTTCAACCTCATCATTTGCTGTAAATCTTCTTTTTTCCAGTCATTCATGTTTTGGAAAAAAAGTAATAGCTGAGAACCAAATTCGGGGAATATGAAGGATGTGGAAGCACTTGGGAGCGAAGGTCGTGCAGTTTTGCAGTAACAATGTGAAGACGCATTATAATGATGAAATTGAACTTTCTTTTTCGGAAGGTGTCGACGTTTAGCCTGAATATCATCCTTCAGTTGGCCTAATATGAAGCGTAATATTCCCCGGTGAGTTTCTGCCTTTCTGTATGTATTCTAGCACCACACCATAAGCATCCAGAAAACTTTAACCATGACTTTTCCTGCGGATGGAAACCTTTTTGCCTTCTTTGGCGCACTTTCATTTGTTGTCACCCACTGTTTGGACTGCCCCTTCATCTCTGGCGTTTAGTAATGAATTCTTGAAACGCCAGGGAAATTCACTGGATTACATTTAAACAATTCTAAACACTCTTGCGAAAAATTCATTATAACGCGTTTTTGGTCCATTGTTAACAATCGCAGCACCCATTGAGCGGAATGCTTTCTCATACCCAAAATTTCGTGTAAAATGTTGTGGACACGGCCTATAGAAGTCTTTGCAGTGTCTTCAACCGGCGATCATTGAGTACGGCATTGTGAATTTTTGTCACAATCTCGTCGATCGTAGCAGATTTGGGACGCCCTGAGTGCTCATCTTGAATGGGTGTGCGACCACGCTTAAATTCAGCAACCCACTTAAGTGACCATTCGCCGGGAAAGTGGTGCTCACAGTCTTCTGGGACCAAAAAGGCATGTTGCTCATCGCTTTCCAGCCTCAAGGACAACTCGTAGATGTCAACTCCTACTGTAACGTATTCAGGAAACTTAGTAAGGTCATTGAACGGAAGCTATCAGGACTCCTCGCCAAAGGCTCTTGCATGACAACGCGCGTCCTCATAGTGCTAACAAGACAAATGGAACGCTGTAAAATTTCAAGTGGGAAGTCCTCAAGCATCCCATCCTCGCTCCAAGATACTTCCATTTGTTCGGCCTTGTTAAATATCATCTTTTGGATGAACAATGTAGCTATAGAAGGGGAAGTCACGTCCTGTTTCCAACAGCACCCAAAGAATTTTATGCAGCTGGATTTCAGGGGCTGTGAAACGATGGAACAAGTGCCTCAATGAACAGAGAGACTGTGTTGAGAAATAAAGATATTTTCCAGATCAGTAATCTTATTAAGTTCCATATCCATTTGTAGCTTACTTAATGCTCTATCCTCGTGTATCCAGTCTCTGGATGTTTTCTCATTTCTTTAGACAATGTAAAATATATCCAACTCTCTGAGAAGATAGAGAAGCCCTTATTTGTGTATTCTTTCTCAAGGCGCAAGGCAGAATAGCAACTAACTGAAAAACAGTATGATTTCTTCGGAGATCTAATACTTAGTTTCATCCTAGGACATGTATTGTAAATTTCCGTTCCAGATTGGGTAAACCGTCGACTTAACTGACTCGGGTTTTCCCCAGTTTACCTCAGCCCGTTTTCCAGGTTGCATTGGATTGAATTATTAGAGATGGAGGAGGACATTTATGCACTTCAGCCTTGCTCAAATACCTGCCATTTGTACCTATGTCCCCATTGGGGACACCTTCGGGAGTAAGGGATGAGATGAGAGAGACACTGAGCTGCTAGGATTCACCGATGGTGGAGCACGGACACAGACCGGGCCCCTAACTGTTTACGGATAGAAAACCCCGACACACGTGGTCTGAATAAAAAAATAAAAAAATAAAGGACAAAAAGGACAAAAATATTTTCCTTTAAAAATTGAAATAGTTTCGTGCAAAACTTTAAATAAAAATTTAATTTAAAGTTAATTTGTTGTTTTAGTTCATAAAACTATTTACAGTTAAATATTTATTCGTCCTCGAATATTGACAATAAATGCTGTGCTGGAAATTGCAGGAATAGTGTTTAACGCTCGTTTTTCTACTGAGGCACCACAGGCGGTGGACCTGATGATACACGAGATGCGAGGATTAATTGCGAAAGGATTTTTTTTAAGGAAAGAAACGTTCCAGGCTTACGTTCGGGGTACCTCCCCGGCATTGCAATTTATGAGGACTGAGGAAAGCCTGGAAAAAACCTCTATCAGGAAGGATGGCCCTGGTGGGAATCGAACCCCAGACCTCCCGCTCACAAGTCCGCACCCTAACGACCTCGCCCACTCGTGGTGGTTGGAAATTGCTGATATATTTTCTAAACTTCATTTTAATATTTGCACGAGTTTTTTTTATAAGTCAAACACTTTTTTTGAAGAAAATCAGGCACTATGAAAATGAGTTTAACAGTTCTTATCTAAATTCGAAAATCATGCTATGAATAAATAGATAAGATAATAAAGTTTATACAGATACAATATTACACGCCCTTAGTTTTATTTTGAAGCGGGAAAGATATTTCAAAGTTTACTTAAAATAGTGTGCAGTTCGGAAAACATGACTTATGTCACTTTAGCACTATTATATCCAGAAGTAATTTACAAAGAAACAATGCACCTAATGTATTCTAATAAACATAGTTTACTTGGAAAGTTGTTTGGTGTTTCTAGAGTAAAGTTTCAAAATCGATTTTTGCCCACTTTTTCCCCATTCCGGACCACTGCGCGACGCCGAAGGAACCCTTCTCCAAGGAGTATGAGCCACTCAGAAGGGCTGTTTCCATGCCAGACACCGGGATCAAAACCTGTCCAAAGCGCAAGCCATCGTCACACCGCACCAACGCACTCACTCACCCTCGTATGGCATGAAATGATATGAAATAGAAGAGGGTGAGACATCCCAGCGTTCGCCTAAGGGATCAGAGAAACCACAAAAATAAAAAGCCCAAGACCACGAAGGCCTACCCAAGGGACTTCAACCCGGGACCTGCCGGATACGGGTATACCAAGCATTCGTCTAAGACACCCAGCTCGGTGATTGTCGGGTTAGTATTCCTCTGTCAAGAATTCGTCTTCATCATTACAGTTTTCTGCTTCGGAAGGGAAGTGAAGCCGTGGGTCCCGTGTCATAGATTTACGGCACGTAAAAGTATCTCTAACCTGAAAGAAGATTTTATCGGTCATTTCATGCCCTGAATTGAATGGGAAGCTGATGACCATCTCAGGGTAGTGTCCGTAAATAAATCAACAATTCCACTTCTATGTTTGTGTCTGTGTCTTCTGTGTTTGTGCTTAGAGCCCTGCGAATGGTTTGACCACCCATTCAAGAATCCCTCAGTGTGTTCAGAGATAATTAACCCCCAAATAGACGATTGACTCCAGCATTTGCTTGTAAGTCCCAGTGGGTGTTCTAGAAGAGGGTAAAATGTTAAAGAAGAAGAGGATAATTAAAATATTCCTTCTTTGTAATTGTATAGGCACTTAAGAAGTGCTAAATATTTTAGAAGATACAAGCCTAATAATTTCGTTTCTTATTATTTTGTCTGTTATATAAAATTTCGTTACTTGAGTGCATACCAATTAAAAAAAAAAAACAACAAAATAAAAGAAGAAAAAGTGTGGAAAAAATCTGTACAGTTTGTAAATTTTAAAGGCGTTTAAGAAAACAACGTTTGCTCTTTGGAAATTGGCTATGACCATATTATAATACTCTTAGAAAAATTATGATTGTTTCCGTTTCCTCTGAGACATAGGCCAGCTAAGTCCTAATTGCTTGCAGACAAACCTGCCGCTTTCCAAAGGACCTGCGGGACTTAACTAGAAATACTTTTACTTCCAAGGTGCAAGCTTGACAGACATTTGTATTAAAACTTCGTAACATGGCACAAAGTTTGACCGCAGGATCGAGAGTTTCAAGGGCTGTAAAAGAAGTAGATGGTAGACTGAAATACGTAAATATAGCAACAAGTGCACACGGGCACATAATTATAGCCGAGTATCCTTTTTGAAATGTGGAGATTCATTGGTCGCACATGAATTTCCACCAATCTACCCTCTCCGTCTCACACTTCTATCTTTAGCATCTGCGCTCGTCTAGCCAAAGAGACGTTTTATATCACATCTGTACGGTCGTTCACTTCGGAATGAAAGAAAGGACTTCACCGTTTAATGCTCCCAAGCTTCATTAATGCTTCATTGTTTTAACGCCAATCGAGCTAAGTTTATCCTTAAGCGAGGCTGGGTTTTTTTTCCCTGCTACAAGAAGTGGATAAGGGTTAAGGATTCTTTTTACTGCTTGGATTAAATAAAATTGCTTAATTTTTATTCCAGATGCATAGTAGGTAATGCCATGGTGTATTAAACTTTTTATTCAACTGTTTCGTGTTGTATGACGTTAGTGCATTGTTGTTTCATATATATTAGAAAATTAAATAAGTAGCTACGCTTAAATGACATTTCACTAAATCTGATTTGGAGAAATCTTCCGCCTATTAACAAAAATAATGCCGGTTTAAAGAAAAACTTTATTTGAAATTTCTTTTAATAAGAAATAAAACCAATTTTCACAAATAAAGGATTCTATAGTCTTGGGCAGTCTTTCAGCGAGGTTTGTTATCCCTCAACGATACAGTTTCTGGATTTTTATGCGAAGAATTTGATGATACCCATTTCCAATGCTTCAGTGTTTTCGGAATTTCTTCCGCGCCATGGGTCAAAGCAGGTGGTAATCTGAAGGTGCAAGATCAGGGCTATATGTTGGATGTAGTAGTGGTTCGATTCTTTCCAATTCCTGGATGTTTTCCATGGTTGTTCGAGCGATATGGGGTCCCGCATTGTCCCTCTTCAAGAGAACTCCATTTCGATAAACAAGTGCTATGCCTCAAAATTTCATGAACTCCTTCCAGTTTTTCAAAAGAAAGATTCGATCGGCTGAACCATTTTGTTTGGCACATTGAAGGGAATAAGCCATTGTTTCGAGGCGTCAGAGCTGTGGTAATATACACAGTTTTCATCACGTGACTATTCTCCTAATTATCGTCCATGCGATTGGCATAAGTTGACGACAGATATTGCATCTGTTCAGGTGTCAATTCATGAGGTACAGATCTACAACTTCCGAATTTTTTTTTTAAGTATCTTAATTTGACGATGATGCACCAAGTTCTCCTGACAGCCTAAGAGTTTTTTTTTTCCTTCCAAAACTCTGTGTGTATCCTCAATAGTCCATACCATAAGACTTTCAGAACGTGGTAAATTTTTAGTGTTTTCTTCTCCATTATTGAAAAGCTGGAACCATCGTTGTGCTACACGCTCTTAAAGACACCTTCTCCCTTCACTTCACACATTCTTCGAACTGGGGTAGCAGCTTTATACACTTGTTTCCAGTAGTGCTTTAGAAGGACTCTGATCTCTAGTTTGTTACCTTCATTTTATGATTGTGTATTAACAACTGATGATGTCGGTCCTGGTGGTGTAGTGGTAACCATACTTGCCTTCTAAACCCAAGATCGCGGGTTCAAACCCGGCCAGGATCGATAGATTTTTTCGGGAGTAAAAGTCCTAAGTATGGCTTCCTTCGGAAGGGAAGTAAAGCCGTCGGTCCCGTGTCGTACATTTACGGCACGAAAAAAAACCTCAAGCCTGAAAAAAGAGGCATCTGAGCAAAATTTATCGGCCGTTTCACGCCCTGAATAGAATGGGACGCTGATGACCTGAGATGTTAAATAACGTCCGTAAATAAACCAAATAAATAAATAACAAATGATGACTGACACAGTCATGTTCATAATATACACAATAACAACCAAGGCATCCAGTAAATAACATTGCCAAATAAAAGAAAACAATTTAATTTTTACTAAACACCAAACTTAAAAAAAAAACGATATTTTTATGAGAAACCTAATGATATTAAAATTCCATCACACACTCAAATTTTCGATTTAAAATATACAATATTATTTTACAGTATTAAGAATAAAACATGCAATTAACCCCATTTAAAATATATATATATATATATATATATATATATATATATATATATATATATATAGCTATTTGATCAATGGTATGAGGTTTTATATTCACTAATGGTGTCATAGTATTATGAGCAGAGTTCTAGAATTTGGTAGAATGTATAATTTATATTTTTACTTTCAATAGTTGGCATATCATAATAAATAAATGCTTATGTTTGTGGCATGTGTCTCATTCAATGTGAGATGATTCCATCATAGTATAGCCCTAAAACAGACCAGGAAAGCTATCAAATAAATGGCACAGAAAAGTTCTGCAATGGAAACTATAACGACGCCCTTGCATTAAGAGCAACTGTAGTAGAAGAGGTGCTATTTTGTTTATTTGGAGAGGGTAGGGTCATGAATGAAGGTATTGAAGAGCTTGCCAAGAACTACATTCGAAAATGCAGTGCACTTCTCGTTCGGTTTTATCGAAAATGTAACCAAATATCTCTAAGAAGACAATGATCACAGCTTTTAATACCAAATGTGAAAACCGTTCTTCTGTATGAAAAACTAGGAAGTCACCAATTCCAACAATTATCAGCACCCATATTCCCCAAACATTGTTTACGTCAAATCACAGTACAGATGGCTAGAAGTCATATGGTTGAATAGTGCAGATTAGGTTAAACCAAATTACGAGGGTAGGTCCATAAGTTTCCGGCCTAGCCGATAAGGATTATCGCCTTCACAAAGGCCTTATCTGGTGTTATATCTTATATGTTAAGTAAACAATTGCAGCTGTAACTTCTGCTCCGCTGTGTTCAGTTGTTCAGATATGGTAGCATAAAGAAGGCGATGTGTAAAAGATTGTGACATGTTCAAAATGGAGTTTCCAGCTGTTATTAAGTTCTTCACAAAAGAAGGACTAGCACCAAATAAAATTAAACAGCGATTGGACGGTGTATATGGGGAAGCATCCCCCTCATATTCTACCGTAAAAGAATGGGCCACCTCTCTACAGTGATCCCTTGTCCAAGAGAGAATCAATGGAACGGCGTAAACCTGGCGAAGTACCGCCTCTAAAGACCAAGGTCACTCAATCAAC
This sequence comes from Metallyticus violacea, assembly GCA_030762175.1. Lineage (NCBI taxonomy): Eukaryota > Metazoa > Arthropoda > Insecta > Mantodea > Metallyticidae > Metallyticus > Metallyticus violacea. The sequence goes on from CM060837.1 coordinate 63,312,912, forward strand.
CAAGACGATCATGGCCACAAACTTTTGGGACTGTGAAGGAATGCTCTTCATTGACTTCAAGAACAGGAACACCACAATAAATAGGATGTGCTATGCTGGCCTATTGCACAGACTACGTGCTTCCATCAAAGACAAAAGGCGAGAAAAGCTGAGTGGTGGTGTGCACCTTCTTCACGACAACACGCCTGTGCTGTAGCTCTTGTTGCAAAGGAAGCTGTGAAGAAGTGTGGCTTCAAGGAGATGGAACATCCACCCTACAACCTATGTCTAGCTCCCAGTGATTATTTCCTCTTCTCAAAACTCAAGAAGGACCTTCGAGGAAGGAAATTTAAGTGTGACGAAGAAGTGGTGGATGCTGTTTATGCCCATTTTGCAGACAAGACTTCTGACTTGCGGGAGTTGAAAGGTTAATTCAAAGACGTGAGAAGTGTTTTGCAATAAAGGGTAACTATATTGAAAAGTGATATATAGTTTTCGTCTTTATCATACCTAGAAAATGGTTAGGCCGGATGAATTTTGCCTACATATGGAATACTTGTCAACAAAACCCTCATGGTCAAAATGCTGTGGGAAAATACTTCTCTTTTTAGACAATGATAAAACCTGCTATTTTGTAGTGTTTCAATGTGTATTAACATTTATTCTAAATGAAATTAGGTTTAAGTAATAAAAATCATAATTTTTAACATTTAATTACAGAAACATGTAAATTATACAGCTAACAGCCTCATATTTGCTCTTAAGTGACATTGGGTGTGAATTTTTAAAGTTCCATATTTTTGTATGGATTTTTTAAATTTTTATTGTGATTGTTTTGGTGTTAAGTTAATATATATACCAAATTTCATTCAATTGGGTAAGCATTTCGCGAGCTATAAATTATTTCATAAATTTTATCACAACCAAAATGTCCCACGCGGCTACTAAGTTGAAGAAATTGGTTGGCAATTTTGCAATTGGGGCTTTAAACTCCATAAAAATGATATAGAAAGACATTTAAAATAAAATTTATGAATGAACAGTGATGATTTTTTAAGTCTATATGAAAATTTAATCTATAAAATTAATACTTTTTTCATAGAAATATTTTTTGAAACTATTATTTATGTTAGCATGTTTTTGTCCTATAGAATGTTACAACGGATACTTCTGCACATTCTGGTAAATTTTATTTGAATTTAAATAAAAACTGTGACGCGCGGGACGCTTTGAATGTGTGAAAATGAAGTTTTGAAAAAAAAAACAAAAAACAAAAAAAAACGTGTTTTATAAAAGCGTATGCTAGGAAACAGTGGAAAAGGACCGCGGAGCTTTTTAAAACGCTGTAGAGCCCGAAGGGAGGACGACATGCAATGTTCGAGGAACCATTTGTGGCAAAAAGGGGGGGGGGGGCAGTGTCCCTTAAGTATCGATGATATTCAGATATTTCCGCAGAACACTCCTTGTATAGTTTATTTAATAAAGAACTGTCATACACAGATTGAGAAAATGTAGTTTTAGCAACACATTGAAGAAATCTGTGATAACTTAAATGCCAACAGTTGATTTTCATCCAACTCCAATTCCTTAAACAGAAGACGGTGCCAAAAAATCTAAAGTGATGCTAGATTTATCGAACGATAACATGAAAATTCCAGAGTTAAAGAATGAAGAATGAAAACTAGAAAAGAAAACCGGTCAGTCAAACAAAGGAACTTAAAAACAAACAAACAAACAAAAACTGAAACAGAAACAGAAACAAAAGGTAAAGGCAAAGGAATTCTATTTGATTTTCGGCATTAGCTTTCAGATATATGCAGAACTCAGACCGATACAAAAGTCATTGAAGAACTCCTGGAGCAAATTGGCACAAGTAAAAATAATAAGTTTACAGGAAAACTCGTTGCAATTACAGGTTAGAATTTAGAAGAATTTTATGAAAATATTTCTCTACTTTTAACTATTAGTAAGCAATTGTTTGTAGATCAGCCTTTGGTATCAATAAACCGCACACGTCCGCATTAGTTTTTTTACTTTCGATATGCCATTCATTTTTACTGTTAGGTGAATTGTATGATATTACTGAATAAGTTTAATAAAAAACTAATTCCATACATAGGATCATTAAAAAGGAATACCATCTTATTAAAGCATATTATATTCATAATTCTTAATTTCAACCATTTGTACTTCTGCCGGTAATGATCGATATCATTTTGTAGTGTTTCGAGTTTTAGTGTCATCCTAAATGCTCGATTCTCATTGAAATCTGCTACATTTTCTAGTTAATGCATAAGCAAGGCTACTATCGACGATTCCTGTATCGTTTAATTGCTATTGTTTTCTTTTTCTTTTTCTTCTTTATTAATATAGAAAACACGAGCTCAAGGTTTCAATCTTGTTCTCTATTATTTCTAATTTAAATCTCTCAGAAACCTGGAAATCCTGAAAATATTATAGATCTAGATAGCAGAGCACGAGTATATTATCACACACACACACTGTATTAAATCCGTGGCCATGTTGGTGTAAAGTGAATAAACTGCCTCTTAATTAAATAAAAACAAGTGCAACTATGTCGTTATATATTTTTCTGTGTATAAAAAATGGATTTTTATCCTAAATCACGGGACCTGAATTTCAGCCATCAAGTATTAAGTACGAATTTTTTACATAGTTTATGTGAAAATAAGGAAAAGGAGTACATTAACACACACTAAGATTGAAGCATGCACTTGCAAAAAGCTATTAAAATTGTTTCATGTCCATATTTCTGGCAAAAAATACTCTTAACGCTTAATTACCTTTATAACTTCGTATAAACCTCTTTTGCTTTTCTTTTCTTCAAACCCTGTGGCGGTTCTCTGAACAACATTCAACATTAACGAAGGGAGTGGCTTAGGCGGTAATGCTTGGGGCTCACATTCGGGGACCCCGAGTTCAAGTTCTTGGGGGCCTGTCATCCTGACCTGAGTTTTACATGATTTCTCCTGGTCGCTTAGGTTGCGATAGATTTTACAGTTCACGAATTTCCCGCTCTCCCATTTCATTCCACGGTTCTGTTACATGATCGAAAGTGCCAGGCGAAATGGAATGGTGCGGTGTGACGGTGACTTGCACTTTGGAAAGATATGAAAACTGCTCTTCTGAGGGGCTCAAACTCCTTACCGCTACGGGTGGCCTAGGTCGCTAAGGCGCGGACTCGTGAGCGGCATGTCTGGGTTTCGAATCCCGCCAGGACCGCCCTCCCTGATTGAGGTTTTTTCAAGGTTTTCCTCACTCCTCATAAATGGCAAATGCCGAGGAGGTACCCTAAACGTAAGCCTGGAACGTTTCCTTCCTTAAAAAATTCTTTCCCAATTTGCCATTTCATTTCATGTATCACCAGTGCCACCAGCTGTGGTGCCTCAGTATTAAAAATGGGCGTTAAACACCAATAAAAAATCGAACTCCTTGGAGTAAAGGGGCTCCCCCAGCGCTATATTCTATCTAGAAATGATGTTAGGGATCCCGTCTACGTCTATGCCAAACTGCCCATGTATCCTGGCAGGCCGGTGTGTCCCTCACCTCATCCCTTCCTCCCGTAGGTGCCCCCATTGAAGTTGTAGGCGAAACGACCAGTCATTGAGCAAGGCTGAAGCACCGAAATATCCTCCTCTGACCCTAACAATCCAACCCATCAGTTCCGCTTAAAAGAAAATATCACGGAATTTTTCAATTTTCGTAATTTTTATTAATTTTCAATTAATTTTATATCATGCAAGAAAAGCAAAACCAAAAAGCAGATTTGAAGCTAAATTGGTGCAGTAGTTTTTTTATTTATTAAAATTTGATTATTTTTAATATGCAAATTCAAAATATTTCTTGCAAAATTAATTTTCAATAAGCTGTATGAAACTATTATTTAATTGAGATTAGTAGTAAGCTGTTTCTGAATGGCTGCTAGCGAAGTTTCAAGTAAACGTATAGGTGTTGCTTTATTTCGTTTTGTGTTATTGAATGTAAAAAAAATGAACACCGCACAAAGCTTATATTCTGTCTTTTTCTTTACGATCAAACTGTGATTTAAAAACATATGAAGTATGCAATGCTTTCTGTAGAGACTCTTCTATAAGTTTGTTGTATGAAAACCACAAGACTTGTTTTAAATAGGTGCATTGCTACAATGTTTTTATTATACCTTCTATATATTTGTATATGTTCAGTCACTCACTCACATATATTGTTAATTATAATTATTAAGATTCTAGAATCTGACAATCTATATTCAGCAGTGTGCATACCGGGTTTATGCTGCCCCAAGTCGCCGCTGTGTTCCAGAACATGGTTATGAATCGTGTTTTATGTTCTGTTACTGTGAATCGGCGCCCAAATGATGGGAATTGTGTGGTTTACATTTCCAACAAATTTTGTAAGCATATGAACAATGAAAGGTAACAACTGTTGATCTGTGTAAAATTTACGGAAAAGCGACTTTTATATATTATTCCGTACTTTATTATTTTAAATGCGCATTTTGCCTGTTTATTTCTACTGTTTTTATGCTTAAATGTCTCACAATATTGTGGATCAGTAATCAACAGATATCTTGTTAACAGCAATGAAATAATAATAATAATAATAATAATAATAATAATAATAATAATAATAATAATAATAATAATAATAATAATAATCATTCATAACAGCAATGAAATTAAATCTAAAATAAAAAAAGTCCGCTTTGAAAATAATGGGGAAGGGGCTGAAGCAGTACAAGAATCGCGAAATATTTAATTATAAGTAATAAATATATCCGCGGAAAAGGAGTGGAAAACAACAATGGTTGGAGCAGGTGCGTTACGTAAATCTTGGAAAGAGAAAAGAAAAAGAGGAAAACCAGAGGGGAAAAAATAATATTCTGTTGGAGTTGGGGAGACTAAACTGGTAATAAAATCTGAAGAGGAGCAAGAAGAAAAAGCAATGGGGTTATACACACACCATAGTTTGAAAAAGCGAGTCACAATAAACTAAAACTTACGACATATACACGGGTACACAAATTATCCGCGTACTTATTTACGGCCCCAACTGGAATACAACATTTTTCCCGGGAGCGACTGGAAAAAATAAATAAATAAAAAAGGGATGCGGTAAAATAAACAAGTAAAGCAGAATACTATAGAGTTGCGCGATTACGTCAGGATGAGCTAGGAGAATGTTTCACGCCTTAAATGGCACAAAACACGCACGCACACACATACACTCGGCCACCCGCCACTTTCAAATCGCTCCATTCCCCGTATCGCCATATATGTACCTACATGAGCATTGTATTAATTCACCTGTCATACCTTTTCAGCCACTCTAGCCGACACCAAGGTTCTAAAAAATGGACCCATAAAAATTCGAAACAAAAAGATAAACACGAACATTGCGGCCAGACGGCAAGAGTAAAAAGGAGGTGATGAAGAAGAAGAAGGAAGAAAAGGTGTAATGAGTTCTATGACGCTTCAACTTTCTTGGTTCCTTTGTTTATTTTTACTCTTTCGTTTGAGATCGCGTTCCTGTTTTTGTTTGCAAAGCGGGTTTGATGGCAGGCATTTTTGGCTCGTTAAAAGATCCAGAAAGCTACTTTGTTTTAATGCAACACCTGTTTATTGAACGGTTTCACCGTTTCCTACACATGGTGCATTTGCTGCGTATTCAAAATTAAATTAAATATATTATCATCACGCTTTCATCAGGTAGAAGAAGTATGTACAAAAATATATGTATAAAACACAAGAAAATATCAATATGTATTAATATGCAACCTCGACGTTCTTTTACAGCCAGATCGTCTTCTGTTTGAATTTTCTAAGGGAGTTTGCCGATAGTTTTTTTTTTAATTCTTTAGATATATTCTCCCCCCCCCTCCCCACCCTGTAAATCATTGCATCAAATAGACATCGAATTAAGACCGTTCTTAACATATGTTTCATTTTCTATACATATGAACTCAGTAATAAGGGTTTTCTAGTTGAACCTTTTATCAAATTAAAAGCGAAATAATTTAACATGTTAGTGTTAATTTATGTCCTTGTTTTATTTTATTACATAATTTTTCTTTCTGTGAAGATGTTTGTTAGACTACTTTTACCATCTGTAAATCTTAAATAGATAACTTATCCATTGCAATAGTAGCAAAAATGCTTATTTTTCTATATTTAAAAAAAATCACAAAATATATTACTCTTGAAAAAAAATTAATCAAATATCATTGAATTAAATAAATGCTCTATCTAAAATACTAATTTTATTTCTGAAATTTTATAATTATTGCATATTCACCTGAAATGTGTAGTAGTTCATCGTCGCTGGTCTGAAGTTGCCGGCATTACCATAGCTATCCTCACCATCTCTGGAACTGACTGACAAAGGCCGGCTGGACCAGCTTGCCAGAAGCTGTACTTCGGTGGCGCCATCCTGCGCTTTGCGGCTTGAACCACAGAGGCAAAAGGGTTTGAACGTTAATGCACCGGGTTTTATTATATCCGGATATACGCGATGTTAATTAAGGTCGTATTTTATTTAGGACGTTTACTTGTTTATTCCCCATTAATGTCCTTTGGGTACTTCCTACCAGGATCTTAGTGATTAAGAACAAGGAATGCTGCATGTTGTAAGCCCGGAAACAGGAAGGAAACCCAAGATGAAAACTACAAGCACGTGCTTATAAAAATCGAAAGTAGAATATATCATAAGGTCCTTTTGCAAAAATGCGATTTAAAATTATCTATTATTATTATTATTATTATTATTATTATTATTATTATTATTATTATTATTATTATTATTATTTATTGTTTTACCGCCACGGGTGGCCGAGGTCGTTAAGACGCGGACTCGTGAGCGGGAGGTCAGGGGTTCCAATCCCACCAGAACTAACCTCGCTGATTGAGGTTATTTCCAGGTTTTCCTCAGTCCTCATAAACGGTAAATGCCGGGGAGGTACCCTAAACTTAGGCCTGGAATGTTTCCTTCCTTAAAAAAGTCTTTCCCAGTTTATTATTTCATCTCATGTATCATCAGTGTCCACCGCCTGTGGTGCCTCAGTAGTAAAAACGGGCGTTAAACACCATTTAAAATCAAATCTTATGTCACAATTATGGTTTTAACTTTAACAAATTTGCAGGATTTTGCACAGAGCAATAAGAAATGCCTGTTGTGAAAAATGTCTAAATGATTTTTAGGGGAATTCGATGAATGATGTCATTTAATGTTTCTTTTTTAAGTGAGATCCCTACACTGTCTATTAGATCGTTAAGACGCGGGCTTATGAACGGGATAACTGAGGTTCGATTCCCAATAGGCCCATTCTCCCTGACAGGTTTTTTTCCAATTTTTCTCGGTCCTCATAAATGGGAAATGTCGGGAGTTACCCTAAACGTAGGCCTGGAACGTTTCTTTCTTTTTAAAAAAAATCCCTTCCCAATTTATCATTTTAACATTTAATTTCACTTATCACCATTGTTCACCGCCTGTGATGCCTCAGTAGTAAAAACGCAGGACGTTAAACACTATTAAAAACACTGTCTGTTAGGCTTTTTAGACTGAACACTACCATATAACCTGATGCATATTGTAACAAATAAGGCCTGGAAGTTTTATACTTAGGAAATTTTCTTCAAATTCTCTTTGAACTTTACGATCTGACTGAGTTAACAAATATGAATCATAAATAAATAAATAAATAAATAAATAAACGTTGTTCAGTAGAAAACATATACTGAGTCATAATTTACTTTGCAAAAACACACCATTTGTAATAACCCAACCACTATCAGACACATACTGACAGCCAGAAGCTAAGGTGACTTTAGTTCAGTCAACTGGAGAAAAATCACTGAAGTTGTCCATAGTTCATTGGATCGCTCCGAACTTTGACTTGAGAGTGCTGACTTTGTAATTACTCTATCAGAATGCAAGTTAGATATAAATGGGTTAAATTATACACATTTTCAAGATAACTTTATGTTCAAAATTCAACAGTAGTAGTATGGACCTGCTGAAAACTGCAATCAAGTTTTCAGGACCTGTCTGTACCAAGCATCACCCAGGAAGTCAGATCCATCCTCAACATTCAGAGAAGGCTATCCCTATCTTCATTCATTCCTCTTCCCCATCCATACAACCTTCCTACACTGCAGTTAAGCCCTAGCACGGCAAGAACGTAGCAAACGTACCAATCAAGTTCAATAACTTCTAGGTATGAATTTATTTTATTTCATATATTCGCTTACCTTGGAGCACAAATCTGAATCTATATCTATTTCTATTATTATTTTGCCTATTTTTATTTATTTGTTTTATCTTTTTGGAAGCCCGTTCAAATATACATAAAAGTGATGTTTTTCTAATCTGATACAATGATGACTATGCTTTGCAAATATTCTAAAAGAATATTGTTGGTTTGGATGGATACTCTTTAACATCTCAGATTCATCAACGTCCCATTCAATTCAGGACGTGAAACGGCCGACAAATTTTGCTCAGAGGCCTCTCATTCAGGCTTGAGGATTTAGGGTTCGAGAACTATGTCTATAAAAAGGGCACTTTAATAAAATAGGTAACTTTGGCGAATTTTGCATAAAAACCATTATACCTAGTTATATCAACTTTACAGAAAGATTCATCTTTTTTATCTTGTAGTAGTGGTAACCGTGACACAAGCCGCGGTTGCCGGTGCATGACCCTACCCAAGGAAGTTCGACATGACCATAACGAACATGTAACACCCCTACATCAGCCTGTTTAGTACTAAATCCCGGAAACCGTATCAAGGCCATAAAGTGTAAAATCACAGCCAGCGCGACCACCAGTTGGTTAAACTGGGCGTGGTCGAATCTTGGGTGAGTGGCCATCAAACAACACCACGTGTTGTGGACAACCGCCCGCAAGTGCCCGCGGAGGCACTTACATCCTTCCCAGGCCCATCCAGCTTTGGATTGGATGGAGCTGAGAAAGAGAAAGGGCAGATATAGCCAACCACTTGTCGCCAGCTGTTGACAGTGCCTATGTGACTTTGTTATGTTTTTGTAAAGGTAATGGAAATGCTACCTTTGTCGGAGGACATTAGCTTTACCTGAGAAAGGATTTTTTTATTACGCATTACTCTTTTAAACCCTCGGGCACTCGCCGGTCCCAAGGCGCTAGATGATATTAAATTGTAAACGCTAGGAATATATAACTGTACTTGCCGTCTAAAGGAAATAACGCATACAGAAACACGCGTTTTCACAGATACCAAGATATTAGCTGTTTCAAAAGGAGGCCGCATATATTGCAGAAACGTGCTCTATCGCAAGAATCTAGTGAACGGTAGATGTCATTTTTTCCTTAGCGTGGGTATAGGAAATATTTCCTGGTAAAGCCCAGAATCTTTAACCAATGAACATGTTTAAAAACTAAAATAAAAGCAAAATTGTAATAAACCATGCACTAGTATGATCTAATAATATTCTAGAAGGAACCAAATTCAATTTATTTAAAGGAATTAAATTTTCGCGAGGGAGGACCCAGTTCTCATAAGAGATTTAATATTAACTATGAGAAGTTAAGTTTTGGAAGCAATCGCGAGAGGAAGCAGTCCTAATAGCAACAGTAAGATTCGTAAGATTCACGACAGAGTAACAGTAGTAACAGCCGTAACGGTAGCAGTAAGAGTGACAATTAGTCAGTATACGCATTATTCAGTGACAATAGAATAGTAAAACCGCCGCGAAGAGTCAAAGTAAATCGTTTGGTCAGTGAGAGTCTGTCAGGCAGTGCAACGTTGTAGTAATAATAGTCACAATCGTGTTAAAGTGAATAAATACGCGAGTGAATCCAGCGAATTATAATCTGACGAAGCCCAACATGTTCCAGAACCTTCTAAGTTTTCAAATAAATTAAATGTTCAACCAGTGCCGAGTTTCATTATTACAGTGAACAATCTCCTTCCTCCCCACAGAGTCGGTCCTGGTGGTGTAGTGGTTACCATACTTGCCTCCTAAATCCAAGATCGCGGGTTCGAACCCGGTCCGGACCGATGGATTTTTTCGGGGCGTAAAAATCCTAAATATGGCTTCCTTCGGAAGGGAAGTAAAGCCGTGGGTCCCGTGTCGTACATTTACGGCACGAAAAAGAACCTCAAGTCTGAAAGAGAGGCCTCTGAGCAAAATTTGTCGGCCGTTTCACGCCCTGAGTTGAATGGGACGCTGATGACCTGCGATGTTAAAGAGCGTCCATAAATAAATCATTCAAAAAAAAAAATTCCTCTCTAAAGACATTACGTCTTTAAGAACAGTCAAACTTTTCCCTGAGATCTCTATCCTCTGCATTGGAACCAGAGAGTTAGGAAGCATAGAAATCATGACTCCTAGAGCCGAGGCAGACAAGGAGAGCATCAAATTGTCCAATTAAAATAAATCATAATAAATAACCATCCGTATATCAAAAACAAACCACCCACACAACATTTCTGTTTCAAGTTCTACAGGGACCCTCATTTTCAATACCAAAGCCGCATTTTGCAAAAAAAGTCCTTTTTAATGATATAGTCTGTCACTTCATGCCAAGCCATCGCTATTTCTCTCATAGCTTCTATATGTTCCATTTCCTAATTTCAGATCCTGCGACATTGTAGGAAATTTCTTGCATGAGATATCAGACATATTTTTCGATATGCACGCTTGAAGCTTCCTGTGATTTCTTGATCAAGAAGTTGTGTGCGGCTTGTTGTATTCGGCGCTAAGTAGAGGAGCTGCACATGTTTTAGCACAGCATTGTACTGTTATATGATTTCACATGATCAAGGAGGATAGAAATCTTTAAATTCTTCAGTAGATAAAAGGTGACACAAATACAATTTTGCTGAAGTAATGTTTGCACATGACAAATACTGACGGTGATTTACAACGTTCAATCTATACTCACAAAGTACATCAGAAAGTTCATATTTATTTCAGGATTATACAGCTGATGCAAATTCTCCAAAGTCGTCTTTTCTGCATATATCTTCCATTCTCAACTCGGTATTTACAGTAGGGATAGCTTGGTGTTTGATATTTCGCAGGGTCGAATCCTAAGTATGCGTATCACGGAGTAAGGTATGCTATCTATTCAGATGGCTTTGTATAAATAAATGGCATGATTGAATATAAACCGAGAAGTATATTATTACTCTTTTAATAAATTAAACAGCTGTCAGACATGGATGTGGTATCTATATCCTAATAATAAGAATTACCGAATGTAAGCATTCCGAAATATCTGCTATTGATGCTAACGTTCCGTTCCTATGAATTAAAGCCAGAGAATAATTTACTGGTTGCACAAGTTCTAATTTCATGTTTTTTCACTACTGGAAAATCTTAAAAACATTCATCCCATTTAGTATTACCGTTTTAATACAGAATTAGTTATTATTCGGTGGAGCACTTTTCAGGTTATGTTAGGCTGTTCTTGTGCGGCAAAAATACAAACAAAAAGAAAAGAAAAAAAAATGAATGCCAAAAAAATTAACCCGAAATGGTATTTCTGCGGTGAAATTTGTTCCTGGGTAATAATTTATTTTAATTAGTAATTTTGCACCATTCATATTTCTGTATGATATTCTCTCTGTCCGCAATTTCGATTATCGAGTAAAAATATCATTGTTAAAATTGTTGTAAAGCGCTGAAAAACATAATACGGTAATTATAAATCTATGCTAAGTTCGTCAGTTGCTCAACCCAGCTTTTAGAGAATTCCGAAGGAATGTAGTTGTAATCATTAAAAGATTTTTGAATTTTTTCTTCAAATCTCCACCGATCCTATTTACTAGGCACCGAAAAGTACAGTATATATGTATCAGGTGTGTGTGCACCTATCCTGTTAACGCTATAGCGGTCGCAATTTTTGTTATTCAGTATATAACCATAAATTATTAACAAATGATTCGTCGAGTTCTTTAACCAGCAAAATTGGACCATTGGGGGGGGGGGAGGGGTTAACCTAAAGCGAAAATTTAAAAGACATTTTAAAACTTCCTCTAGCTGCTGCAAATTTTGTATTTCTCAAAGAAACTCGGTGTATATCATTCAGATAAACTAATAAAATGGTTTCTGAAAGTCAGGAAAATAGGACCATTAGAAATGGGATTATATAACCGAAATTTAGAGAGTTAAAGCGAAATTAAAAAAAAAAAAACCGCTCTATCTGCCGCAATTTTACATTTTTTATATGAAACTTGTTATATGCTTTTGTAATAAAATAAGCAAAATAGTTCTGAAAATCAGTGAAACCAGATTATTGGGAGGGGGGTTACCTGAAACCCAACATTTTAAAATAGCTCTAGCGGCAGTATTTTTTTTTCACAAAAAAACTGGGTATATACCATTTAAATTAAACAAGAAAACAGTTTCTGAAATTAGAGAAATCGGACCATTAGCAGTAGGGGTATGCCTGAAAACCGAAATATAAAAAAGTGCTCTAGCGTTTAATTTCCCCTCCATTGTTTAAAAACAAAAGGACAAATTAATTCAGCACATAAATTGTATTTATAACGATGCATAGGTTTTATATTTGACAAAAGCATTGTCGTGAAGATAGAAAATTTGAAATATTAATTTAGTGTGTGTGAGAAATATACTTGTATGTAACAGCGCGCTGTAATAAAATTCTGAAAACGTTAGCATTACATGTTTTTATTACAATAAATTTTAAATTAAAATTCAAAGTCACTTAAAATCAACGAACTTTCGATTGTTTATTGTGTATATTTATTATATTGTAATTGTTTTTAAATAGTAAGATGTTTTTGTTTTATTGAAACATATGCACATCTTAAATAAACAATGTAACTGGAAACTTTCTGTTATTTCTCTAGTTTAGGGAATGTAAAGATGATATCAATGGTTCAGTTAATAAACATGGTTACATTTAAAAATGCTTAAATCTCAATAATAATAATAATAATAATAATAATAATAATAACGTAATTTTTCTTTGTATTACTTATACATTGCAAGAATTTTAATCGTTCTCCTAATACCACACAGCAATGTCGTAACTTATTTAATTTCATTCATTAATAAGACCTAATTTGGATTTTATATCAAATTTTAAATTATTCAACTTGGTGAGGAATTTGCTTTGTTTATGCAGCTCCTGCATGGCGGATTTTTTTCCCGGTAAAAATCAGAAAAATTGCACTTTCTCAGCTAAAAATAAAGTAGGGTTTTAGGAAGAAGCATGAGTAATAATAATAATAATAATAATAATAATAATAATAATAATAATAATATAAAATATATGACCGTCATTCAGAAACTGTAAATAAAACAAATAAAACAGAAAACCAGAGTAAAAAACACGATTTACCCACCTTAGTTAATGTGATTTTCTACATAATTATCTTTTATTTCGTGACAAACACTGGAATTTTGTGTCTATTTTGAAAAGAATATGTAAATTTTTGTTATAGTTAACATTTTTTTAATGAGTCAGTAGCTTTTGTGTCAAACAGCTCTTCGTTAAACACAAATGTTAGAAACAACATCAAATGATTCATTAAGAAGTACATTCAACACCAAGCAACATAATCAAAGGTGCTGACGCAAGCTGTCCCTGCGTTCCGGTGTTCTCGAGTGCTCTCTTCTTTATTGCATTCATTATTTCCTCATTTCACATCTTCTTATTATTCCTCTTTTTCGGTTCACCTATCTTCCTGGAGATAACTCCCATTTTTATTCTAATACAATTTCTTCGTATTCATATTGCCTATGCTTGATTCCTTGCCTGTTCTGATCTGAAAACTCTTGCATATCATATTAATCCGCTTTACAGTCAGTATACTAATTATTATCTAAATGCCATGCCCATAACTCAAAACAGATTAAACTAAAATATCCGATTGTATTTTTTTTTTTTTTTTTTTGTTCCATAGAATATGCTTATCCCATCAGCATGACCAGTATTCTTTTCTTTATTCAATTTAGTTATTTATGTCTTCTTTTCTAATATACTTTGTACTACTTATCTAGATTCTAGATATTTCGTTTGACTTTTTCCAACTTTGACATGTTTTATTTCACTCTTAATAGCTAAATGTTCATATATGTGTGAGACTCCATTACTGATAAAATTTTAAGCTATTTTAACTATGAACTTTAATTCAAATAATAAATATCAAAATACAGCCTTTGGGGGGGGGGAGTTTAAAAAAAACCAACATTTCCAGTTGTTTTTCAACTCTCCTACTCTACCAATGTCTCTTTGGTAAGGAGGTTTTGAGCATATATAACAAAGGCTGTAACAATCTATGAAATAATTAAACGCGTGACAAACTTTACATATTTGCTTATACACCAAACAGAGGGAAGAGAGAAGTTTAATAAAGAACAATACATTAAATGGAATTCTGAAAAGAAATGTCTCTAAAGAAGTTAAAGTTCTATCCCATAATGTAATTTCCAAAGCAGCTCTGTTCAATAACAATGAATGATAAACCTTTGCCATCATGACACATGGAAAATAAAGAGGCAATACTATGGAATGAAATATGAAGCGAGGACATCCGTAATAAATGAAGTGTGGAAGGATGACCCGCGAAAGTGACAAGTAACTATGCATTATAGAACCATCTTTTTATTAAAAATGCCAGATGAACGGTTAGTAAAACATCCCATTACAACTCTTGAACATTACAATCATCTTGAATGGCTCGACCAGATGTTGAATGGGCAGAATGGGCAGAATGGGCAATGGTACTCAGAACTGGAAAAGGAAAGAAGGAAAATTAAAACACATAAGACGTAGCCCTCTCTCTCTTTCGAGGTGTATCAATTACGATTTTCAAGGCCTCCTCAGATCATGACGACTTAGTTTCTTGTTCGCAAATGCTTATTAAAACATGCCTTGGAGGAAACAAAACAGCATCGATTACAATGCCATTCAACTAGTTCAAAATTAATAAATACTTTCGACATTTCTGCTGCACGAGAACCTGTGGTGAATAACAAGAAGAAAATTGCTGTAACATAAGGCTTCCAGTCTTAATCAAAATGAATCAAGAACCGCGCTCAGTTGTAATTTGCAACAGAAACAGCATTAAAACAGACCCAACTTTCGAAACAGCTCGGCAGATTTTGCACCAGTCGTTAGCAGATTTCAAAAGAATGAGCGAAGCACTTGGATTACCCGTTATGGCGGGACCAGATGCAGTCGGCCAAATGCAGGCTGCAGTTTATGGTAACTGTTTTTTCTGTCTCTTATGTTGAAACTAGCAAAGTTTTGCAATATGGTAGCCATATAAAAACAATAGATGTCATGGCCAGTTAAGAATTTCAGGGCTAGTTGGGGGGATAGAATCTTAATTCCAAAACCGTGCTATCGGATATAGCACAACTGTTTCCTTTCTGAGCTTTATACAGAATGAACAAAAAGTGCGGAATATTGCTTATAATTTTATAATTAGAACGGTTTTTAAAAAAAATAAATGCTACATTTATTAAACGAATTTCGCGTAATTTTTGCATTAAGTTAGCAAATATATCCTCAAGCATACAGAGTGTGTCAAAACGCCTTTGTGTGTGTGTGTGTTAAGGATACAAATCGTGACAAACTGCAATACTATTGTTCTGCAATAGACTTGTACACTGTATAAACAGAGGCTAGATTTATTTCAAAGAAAAATGATCCAATTATGGTATTATCACCTAAACCTGTCCATATATTTATTTTTTATGGATGTTGTGTATGGTGTTGCACCATCCAATGTGGGTTATTTGGTGACCAATATCGACAGTTACCATCATTAACTACCATTTAGACAAAAAGTAGCCTCATATCTCAGTCTAACATGTGTCATATAAACTCCGGATTTTGTCACTTCCATTAAGGTTTCACAAAATTCACTTCTTCGGTCAAAATTATTTTCACTTAATTCCTTTAAAATATGTATTTTATATGGGTGCCAATTAACGGATTTCATTAAATTACAAACGGATGCTTGACTGACACTAACACTGTAATGCTTTGCTATTCGTTTTATGATCGTTTGTGAATTTTCTTAGACAGGCAGTAACATAACAAGGGCATTTTCATCGTTCAAAGCAGACGTTGGCCTTCCAAGTTTTCTCGTTTTTCAGTCTTCGCCTTTTATTGATTTTTGGACACTGTGGAATGTCAAAAATTTGGATTCACCTAAACAAATCACATGCCTCACCTTACCACATTCAATCATAATTGATACTTTTATTCTTTCTCTTTTAGTGGTATTATCTATAATAAGCAATATTCTATACTAACAATGACTAGTTTTTTTAAACAGTATTCATGGCCTCCTGTAATATCTTAAAAAATGTAACACTCTTTTTAAATTAGTCTTCTATACATAAGATTACAGGAAATTAAAGGTAAAAATAAAATAATTATAATGACAAATAAATTAATATGCTATAGCAAGGATGGCTACGCCGAACCAAATCCAAGCTAAACCGTTTCAACTGTTCTTTCAATTTTGCGTTCTGGCAGCTCTTACTCTTACAATAAATGTTCGAAGTGAGTACAATTTACTGCGAAACAATGTCTCAGTCTGCCAAATAAATTGTCTCTTGTACGTCTCTTGCATCTCCGTTCTGATTTTTTCAGTTTTAACAAATTGAACATCTCTCGTAAAGTGTGCAGGAGCACTATCTTCTTAATTAGATATCATTTTGAAACGCGTTACTCACACTAGGATACAAATCGTGACAAACTGCAATACTATTGTTCTGCAATAGACTTGTACACTGTATAAACAGAGGCTAGATTTATTTCAAAGAAAAATGATCCAATTATGGTATTATCACCTAAACCTGTCCATATATTTATTTTTTATGGATGTTGTGTATGGTGTTGCACCATCCAATGTGGGTTATTTGGTGACCAATATCGACAGTTACCATCATTAACTACCATTTAGACAAAAAGTAGCCTCATATCTCAGTCTAACATGTGTCATATAAACTCCGGATTTTGTCACTTCCATTAAGGTTTCACAAAATTCACTTCTTCGGTCAAAATTATTTTCACTTAATTCCTTTAAAATATGTATTTTATATGGGTGCCAATTAACGGATTTCATTAAATTACAAACGGATGCTTGACTGACACTAACACTGTAATGCTTTGCTATTCGTTTTATGATCGTTTGTGAATTTTCTTAGACAGGCAGTAACATAACAAGGGCATTTTCATCGTTCAAAGCAGACGTTGGCCTTCCAAGTTTTCTCGTTTTTCAGTCTTCGCCTTTTATTGATTTTTGGACACTGTGGAATGTCAAAAATTTGGATTCACCTAAACAAATCACATGCCTCACCTTACCACATTCAATCATAATTGATACTTTTATTCTTTCTCTTTTAGTGGTATTATCTATAATAAGCAATATTCTATACTAACAATGACTAGTTTTTTTAAACAGTATTCATGGCCTCCTGTAATATCTTAAAAAATGTAACACTCTTTTTAAATTAGTCTTCTATACATAAGATTACAGGAAATTAAAGGTAAAAATAAAATAATTATAATGACAAATAAATTAATATGCTATAGCAAGGATGGCTACGCCGAACCAAATCCAAGCTAAACTATGCCCGCAAAGCACAGGAGCAAAGGGTTATCGATTGATGTTATATTATAGCGACTCTAGATTGTTGTTCGCCAATCAAGCTATGCGGGTTGCAAACCATTGGTTTCACTCGGTGTTCGCCATACCTGTTATATACAACTGAGAAAAAAGTTCCAAAATTTCATTAATAAGTATAGACCGCCATTTAGAAAAAAAATTGACACATTCAATATACCTGAGAAAATATAGTGTCCAAAATATTTGCAAAATATTAAGTAAAATACGTCTAATTAATGTAGCATTTAACACGATGACGATGATAGACAGAAGATTTATGACGGCAGTTGTTCTACTGGGGAAAGACTTTATTTTTTCTCTGTTTTAGTAGTAACATTTCATTGCAATGTGCTATTGTAAAACTTACTTTATTAATGACAAGGTGCAGCAATAGCCTATACTAATACAAAGTTAATGGTAGTTCTCATAACAGCAAACTGCGATTGATTAAACATGTACAGCCTTCAGCGCGGAAACTGTGATTATGGTAAGGATTGGCCTGAGCTTTGTTCCGTGCGCCCTGCGCTCACCTGTGAACGATGGATTAAAATAAATCTGGGTACTAATCTATAAAGAAAAGGAAAACATCGTATAAAATAACACAATTAGTTAACAGGAACAAAATATTCAGAATTATCAAAATAAATTCTGAAACCTGAGACACAAAACAAGCGATATTTCGGATAACTGAGTATCCTTAATTTAGTTAGCCTGTGAAGGATACTCGTTATTCATAATATCGTGCGCTTTTTGTGTCAGTTTGCCACATTTCAGTTTCATCCTAAGCACCCCTAGCTGATAGATGTACTATATCTTTTACACTGAAAATCAAATGTTCTTTCCTTCCGGGGGAAAAAAATCCATTTAAATGATATTCAGAAATGCATTTCAAAGATGAGTTAAGGTGACTATCTTATGTGCCTCTATGAGCACTTTAAATTTTGTCTTTTGTATTTTCCCCTTCGTTTCGGAGTAAAATGGCCACGACACTATAAATGCGTGTGTGTGTATGTGTGTGTGCGCGCGCGCGCGTGTAAAATGTAACACGTACGTTGTTACAGAATTTTCAACCACTTTCTGTGAATGGGCAACCCAAATCACGCCATAAGGGGTGGATAAAGTACTGGTCTATCAACATTTAATGTTTGGCTACTCCTGAAATGACCTATGTTGATAACCTGGCACTTTCCACATTTTATACTATTGGAAATAATTAAAGTAGTCATCAATTTTCCTCGCGTTTGTATGAGTGAATAATTTTTAATTGATTGGTATTCAATTTATTCTAAATTCAAAAATAACTGAGGAATATTTTCTCATTTATTTATCTACTTCCAAAAGATGGAGAAGCAGATATCAGAATTGTATGAATATACGTTTAACGTGTACCAATTACGTCTCGACCACAACAGGCTTACTAATGCTATTGTACCTACCATACACCAGGAATTACCCCGTCTTGCTCCCTGTTTTATTAGATCAATCTATACAATTAGATAGATTATGTTGCACTTTTTTGATAGCTTACTTCTTTGCTATGACATATGGAAAGCTAAGAAGATGCAGTACTTGTCTAAAGCAGGCTACTGTCTTCTAAATTATTTCTAAAAAGTAAATAATTACATCATAACCCTTCTTTCGCCTTTTAAACGATAATTTATTGCCATTTTGAATGCATTTCTCTTATTATGATCTTGTTTGGTTAATTATTACATAAACTTAAGGTAATATTCAGTTCCTTTCTACTGGGTTTATGCGGTTAGTTGATCAGTCTCCTTATATTTTTAAGTTATTTATTTATATTTTATTTTAAGGTTAAAGGGCTTGTTGATGGATTTTGATAAGGAAAAGACCAACATGTCATTTGCTTTAACCTAGGGAACCCAGATTTAAAAATACAAATATTCCTTAATCAGTACTGACCAACTATTAAATCAAAGGTGGACATACCGATCCAGAACTAAGCTATACTATGCCCCAAAGTACAGTAGATCGCATTGTCTCTAAGACACAGACTCGTGAATCGGAAGTATGCATTTCGAATCCCTTAGAACAGGGATGGGCTCGCCTAGTCAAAGTCAAGTTATCTATGCCCGCAAACGCAGCAGCGAAGGATTGCAGTGCGTTATCTATTGATGTAATTGTGTTATGACCGCTCTGGATTGCTGTCCCACCACTTAGAAATAAGCCGACGCGGGTTGCTAACCTCTAGTTTGGTTCAGCATTGCCCTTCCCTGCCTTAGGACCATACTTCAGTACTGAGGTTTTTCCAAGTTTTCTTCAGTTCTGATCAATGACAAATGGCAAAGAGGCTCTCAACTTAAGATCTGGAATGCTTCCTTCCCAAAATGTTTTCTCCGATCTATCATCACGACTTTAAAACATCGGTGCTTTGCCGTCAATAGAGTCAAATCACTGTAGTAGATTTATTAAAGGAGGTTCAGACTGTTGGATTGTTTGTCCCAACGAAGCGTAATATTATGAATATTGGACCGAAGACTAAACAAATGCTTCCAATGCAGGTATAAGTTTTGCGAACTCCGGCTACTTGAATGCGTGGTGCCGCTAGGATGAAGTCAGAATAGTACCAGTAGAACGTGAGAGACTAGAATCGAATGAAAAACGGCGTAGAGAAACCAGAATCGAAAAGAAAAGCAGCGCCCAATCTTGTCCTTATAAACCTGATACAAATAGGAATCGTTGGGGCGAGTAAGCCACGCGAAACACGAGTCTATCTTTAAAAATTCAAACTGTGCTTCTCTACTGGCTGCTTTTAAATTTGCCTGCTCTCATCTGATTTGTTCGTCCACAAGAGTTTAAAAATCTATCACACAATACGCTACTACAAACTTAAACTGTTCCTAGCTGTATACCTCCAACAGCATTTAAAAGCCTCTGCATACATGATATATTTAAAGACACAGTAGCTTTATAATGACCGAAACACGTCATTTAAAGGTACAGAGCACAATGGAAAATGTCCCTAGTTTGCTTTACCTTAACATATAAAAGATCCCACCCTTCCAAAGTTTCATGGCTCCACATATTTTCAATGCTATTGCGAACAGAGCACAGAGTTTTACCATTCTACAAAGATGTTAAGCTATACAACATATGATGAGCAAAGAATATACGTTATAAAAGATTATTATATATTATGGTAATTATGGAAAGGGAATTATAATGATAAAATCAAATGATATAATGATATTATGGGCAAAACCCTAGGAACAGTTTCAATGTTAAATTCTGTTAAGGGACAATATTATTCAAAAGTTGTTGATTACATATATGCTTCAAATATGAAAACATTGCTGATTTCAAAGAAGAAAATGCAAAATTGAAAAACATGGGGCTATTTCATGAGATGCCAAAATATCTCATGACAATAAATGTAATAGCAATGAATAAAAAGAGTTTTTCTAAGATATTATAATGTGCCATCTTATATACTTTACTTCTTCTCCAAGCTACGTTTTAGCATTTGTACAGAATGTAATTAAAATATTTGTACAAAATATGTGGGTAATTTCTGCTAGCTAAACAAAACAAAAAGATAATGTAAATATAGACTCTGAAATACCTGATTCACTAGTTAAAATTGAAAGATTATATTCAACAGATAGGTTTTCCAAGTAGGTGCAACCCAGCAGAACATTGGCTGAATTAATTGAATGTAGATGGTCAAATATTGTCAAGGAAACTAGTCCAAATTCATGGTTAGTTTTGTTGTGCTGAAGAGATGAACAACAGAATAGAGTTTACTGAACTGACCATCAGCAAAGTACGTCCTCTAATTGTCAATCATAAAAGCAAGTATTGCACATATTGCTCTTCATGATGTAATATCGATATAGAATTCATTTGGTAACACTTATACTTCACTCACTTGGTTTTTTGAATGAGCATGTTTCAGGAACATTCGCTCCCATCATCAATAGAAAAACAGTGTCGACCAGTTCAGGAGTGAATGCTCCCAAAACATGTCTAATTAAAAAACCAACTAAGTAAAGTATAAGTGTTACTAAACCAACACTATATCAATATTGTTTCACTACTTCTCTGCAAAGAGCTTCAAGATTATAAGTTCATATGTTCATAAGGTATTTTCCATGCAGCCATATGCTGCTACCCATTGTCTCATAACGACATCTGAGTAAGTTTTTTTCTAGAATCTGACCTTAGGTCAGGTTTTCCTTGATTCATAGTTTGAGATTCTGTTGATCTTTTCTCTGCAGCTTGGCAGTAAACTACAGAAAATGTTTGGTGATTCTGGGCTGTCTGATTTAGTTGTAAGACTTCCACCATACAGGAAAATCATGTTCATCTGATAAAATTAATATCCTGTCATGGTTTGATTCAAGTGCTAGTAAAATATTCAAAGGAAACTAACGCTTATTTATATAAAACTCATGATTTTAATTTTATGTTTATTTTGACAAGAAGGATCCAGTAACGTGTTATGCATCTTAAATGTACACAATATCTGGGAGATTACTTTGCCATTAAAGGTTGTGCTGAAAATGCCCTCCTTTTACTTCTAGGTACATTACCAAGTTTGTTATCCAATAATTTTTAAGAGAAAATGCTCACTGCTGTAATGTGCACTGCATCTTGACTAACACATTAATGACAATTGAAAATATCCAATGACATGAACAAGTGACATGGACTTACAAGTTGCAACTCCAACTGTGCCATCTCTTGATAAATGCCTAAAGCTCCCACATAGCATGCAGTCAAAATTCAAGACCTCCTGCATAATTTGATATGTAAATGAAATATTTCATTGTATTCCTATTCAAATAGTGGAAGAAAGATAATGATGAGTTTTATAGGAATCCTATTATAAGGCTGGTTGGAAGAAAAGGCTCTAAGTCCTGAAATCCACAAATAAATAAATAAATAAATAAATTTCTAGAGAATGTTTAAATGATCAGAACTTGCCTGCAAGTTATGTGGGTGTTTTAGACACACTGTGTATTTTTTAACATTTCTTACAGTTTCTTTCATAATTGGCCAAGGATAACTACAAAGCCTGTTCAAATTTTTGGCTCACATAATCGAAAATGTTCTTTTTTTTTTATACAGATGCTCCTGCTCAAAGATTTATGGTGGATATGATGGGCTGTGATGTAACATTTAAACCAGATCATTTTGAGGTAAGAAATAAATATTGAATAACTTTCTGAAAATCACCATTGTGTGAAAAAAACAAATATTGGTGTTGTGAGAGTGATTATTAAATTTTTATAAGTTGCAAAATAAAATATTAATGCCACTAGAGTAATTTTTAAAATTTTGGTTTCAGGCAATAACCCCCTCCCTCCTAATAGTCCGATTCACTGATTTTCAGAAACTATTATTGTTTTCTTATTTTATTTCAATGACACATACCTTTAAAAAAAAATTAAAAATGCAGTCACTTTTTTAAATTTTGGTTTAACCTCCAGAAGTTTTCAAGTAAACTTCCCCTCCTAATGGCTTATTTTCAGAAACTATTTTTATCAATTTATTTTAAAGAAATTTACAGAGTTTTATTGAGATAAAGCAAAAATTGGGGCTGCTAGAGCGATTTTTCAATTTATTTTTAAACATTTTACTTTATGTTAACCTCCATTGCCAATGGTCCAATTTTGCTTGTTAATGAACTAGACAAATCGTTTGTTAATTGATGGTTATATGCCAAGTTTCAATGAGAAAAAATAAAAAATTGCGAACGATAGAGTATTAACACACATACAGAGAGAGAGACAGAAGTTTTATGGGTATGACTGCAATAGCTTTATTGCAGTTATAATAACAGTTACAGTTGACTATTTTATGGATATCTTTTATTTGATATAAACACTCTAAATATTTTTTCTTGAAAGAATACCTTAAGACATAACAAGATATATATGTAGTTAGCATGTTTTGCTTGCATATTCCCTTTATAATTGAGCCGTAAGTGGCAGTTACCAAATTTACATGATACTGGATGCAACTGTTTGGTAGGTTTGTGGTAATAAATAAAAAAATAATTTAAATGTAAGTGAAGCTTTAAGAGTGTGTAGTTCAACTGAATCATACAATGATATCAATTAATATGATTGGCTTCACTGTGCAAGTTCCAATTTACATTTTAGTAGTAAATAGGCCTTCGAGCCGTAGGAACACCAACCCACATTAAATATGAAAAGTAAGTGAAGCTTTAAGAGTGTGTAGTTCAACTGAATCATACAATGATACCAATTAATAAAAAATAATTATTTATTGAATAATAACCAAGGTGTTATATTACAAAACATTAGAATTAGCACGAATTTATTTTTACAAACTTTTTTTGGCACTTTTTTTCTTGTTCACCAATTGCATCAAGTTCTGATTTCAGTCCTTTGTAGTACCTGGGGTGCATTTCTGGAACCTAAGAAAATAGACTGAGCACATCTTATAATATTTTTTTTAACTGGTTATGGACTGACTATATTTCTGCATCATATCTACCAATATAATACAGTAATTTTCTATATAATATAGAAGTTGTTTACTAAATTAATTGCATTTACTATATTTTAAATTTTTTATTCATAATATAACATTCAGATGATGGGTGAGTAACATTGTAACTTCAGCAGAGAGGTGCTTTGTTATAAAATGAAAGCTTTTAAACAGAGAGAGCATTTTTATCTTACATTTTTTGGAAATTTTCTTAATGATAAATTTTTAATGATGGTAGATTGTAGCCTAAATTATAATCTTCATGATATATATTTACATTCTTCAATAGCATCTAAAACAGCCATATTCCTTTCTACTTGTGAATAATTCTCTGCTAACAGTCTTCTTTCAGCTGTCATCTTCAGGAGATATCTAGTTCTTCACACAAATAAAACATTCTTACCATATATATAAAAGACAAAATTTTTGTTTTAAAACGCATTTTCTCCAGAAAAAATACTTAAAAGTTGGTCTTCAAAGGTCATAGAATATGTTAGTAGCAAAAGTTCATTTTTGATAAAATTCCAGTTACCACATTATGGCCAAGTGCTTAAAATATAATCTTAAAAAATGTATTTTATTAATATGATATATATGAGAAAATGGATTCTTGCAGAAAAATGGTAAAGCAATTTTATCACAATTGTGTTCCAGGTAAAGAAACTGTTCACTGACCAATTAAGACAGAATCTCTCAATGACAAAAAACATGTTCTGGATGCTGTGTTCTTATGGAAGAAAAGTTAAATGAAATACAGGAATTTCCTATGAAAATGCTGGCAATGTATTGCCACTTAGGGACATTATTTTCAACATCTTTTATAGCACAATTTAGTGCTTATTATTATTATTTCTAAATACAATATGATTTTATGCTTTAAATAATAAAATAAAATTATTAACTTTTCTCGCAACTCTATCTCCCCTTTTCTGGTTGTAGCAGCTGCACTTTCCCATTAAACAGTCACACTCAGACAGTCTACAATTCAAATAACCTTTTTAGTTGTCAGGTAATTGATTATATAATTTTATGCCATTATGTTTAAAAGACAGTTCAATTTTAGTTATCTATGCAATTTGTTTGCAGCAGTTGAAAATCTTGGATAATTCTTTTTGTACAATTTTAATTACTATGAATGATATTTGTTATGTTTTTTGTCACCATACCCTACCATCATTAGAATCTCAATTCTCTAATTTTCTTTTGAAAGCAGTTTATTTATATTGATTTTAACAATAAAGCTGTTTGTACAAAACAGGACTAATTAAAGTTGAAATAGTATATGTAAAACTTATTAAACATTGCATAGCACCTATAGAGAAATGCATTTTACTTTAGATAATATGAAAAAATACAAAAATGGTACCTAAACTTTAAAAATATCTATATGTAATAACTCTCATAACAGTGATTATAAAAATATTCTATTTTCATATAAAAAATACATTTTCAATTTTTTTCTCAAAATATTCTTATTTAATTTTAATTGAAATTATGCTACTTTTAAAAATACAGTAGATTAAATTCCAAATGTGGTTTCTGGAACCTTATGCTTAGTCAAGAATGAATACATAAATTTCTGCTCATAGACCCTACTAATTGTAACCCTCAGTGATAAGATTTACACTGCATTCTGAACACAACAGCTAACAGAAACATTGCATTAATTTTTTTTTTTATTTATTTGTTCTCTTTTAACACTCTAATTTGTTTATCACATTTTATGAAGAATGAATATGTTCATTTTATGAGCTTAGATGTATAAAATATAGTGAACTTTTGTAACAGTGGTGTCAAATATTAACATTTTTAAAAAATTGAGTCGAAATTGTAACATACACACCACTAAAATTCAATAAAATGGAAGACTAGTTTCGGGAGCCATCGCTCCTATCATCAGTTTCTGGTCGACTGCCGGACTGCCGAGACCGGCAGTCGACCAGGAACTGATGATAGGAGCGATGGCTCCCGAAACTAGTCTTCCATTTTATTGAATTTTAGTGGTGTGTATGTTACAATTTCGACTCAATTTTTTAAAAATATTAAGCTTAGATGTAATTTAATATAATACTGTTCCTCTTAAAAACATATATTAATATAGTAAATTATTTATGAGGAAATGACTTGAATTTCACTAAAATGTTTTCTACTTAATTGGACATGTTTTTAAGGCTGTTGCCTTCAATCAAATTATATGCCTTGTATTAAATTTCTTTGAAGCAAATTTGAATCTGCATTCTCCAAATTAAGTTTTGTTAACAAAACTTACAGCAATTAATATGTAAAATGAAATAAGAGGAAATTTAGAAATCATTTACAAAGATATTTTTCTTGTACAGATAATAATTGATGTAAGAGGCTACAATGCAGAAGATATTAAAATTACTGTGTATGGTAACAGAGTGAATGTGACTGCAACACATCGAGAACAAGGTCCAGGATTTGAGCATGAACAGTCAATGGAGCGAGATTATATCTTGCCCCAAAATGTCAGAGTGGATCAACTGCAGGCCAACTTGTCCAGTGATGGCATTCTTGTTTTATCTGCACCATGGCTCTAAATGTCATTTAAGAATATACTTTACATAATTATGCCAGGAATGTTTGTGACATGTTCATATTCTAAATATATAATCTGCTGCTAAATTCAATCATGAACTGAATTATACAAATTTCCTTATTTTTAGTTGGCATATCACACTAACTGTTAACTTCAAAAATCACTTATCTGCAAAAGAAGCATTGCATACTCTTTTTCTTGCTCTGCATAAACATCATTCTAATTTAACAACCTCAGTTAAAAGACAGAAATGTATTAAAAGAGATACATATTATTTTCATGTCAATGTTACAAATTAAGTTTAATGACCTTCTTTCTTTCCTCTCTCCTGCTTTTTCAACCTGTAGTAACAAAGAAGTCATTGAACATGTTACAATTTAATATTAAAGGAATATAAATATGATTCTTAGAAATCCTTTTATGTTCCATTTAGGTATACTTAATTTCAATCTCCTTTTTCTTCCTAAAGTGCTTTTTACTACTGCTATCACTTCATATTATGGAAAACATTGTTACCAAGGTGGCAAACTGCATTTTAAGCTGAATATTTTTGGAAATACCTTTTTATCATTTTCTAGAATCTGAATTTCACTTTTCCCACTATGGAAAAAGACAAACTTTGCAAATAATAAGCTATTGACAAACAGGATACATATTTTCAGCAGAAAACTTGTGACCTGTTTAAATTACCCAATAACCTATTGCTACCATTATTGGTCAATCTGTAGGTAGTTAGTACTCTGATAGAAAGATAACAAATTTCACAAGAGTTATAAGGAGTAACTTAATGCATACTGTTATTTTATTTTTATTTGAGCATGGTTTTTCTTCGACTGCATTTATAATGCTATCTGTAAAATCATTTATACAAAGTACCCTGAAGCAATGGATAATAAATAAAGAAGGCCTTAGGCAGATGAAATGGCATTGCTCAATGATATTTTCTGATAAATATATATATTAAAAATTATATAGAAATTATTAACAGTGAAGCAATATATAATTTGATCATAACAGTCAGCATAGTAATACTATTATATCTCACTTATTCGTTTAAAATCCAGAACATGTTTCAAGAGCATTCATTCTCATTATCAGCTGCCATTCTCCAGTGATGGTAAAATGAATTTGCTTGGACAGTGCAATGGCAGAATCTTAAAAGTTTGTGGAGGAGATTTTGTTTTTTATAATTTTTTATTTTATACTTGTTTTTGTTTTTTCCTAAATTGACAACTCTGCTGCATTCTCAACTGTTTTTTAATATTTTAGGCTCCTTTTTAAAGTCATGATTTTTGGCCAAGAATTGTGCTGCAGTTGCTGCTTTTTTTATTTGTTTGTATTGTATTTCATTTATTATTTCTGAAACATTCTTTTGTACGAATTTCCAAGTTTCTGTTTGTCTTTCCTACATATATATTATTGCAATTCTCACAATTAAGTTTATAAATACTGACTTTCTTGTAACTAAAATTATGTTAAAATCACATCAAAATGATACAGTGTCATCTTTATCAACTTAATTGTAAGAATTGCAATAAAATATATATAGGAAAAACAAAGAGAAACTTAGAAATTTGCAGTTAAGAATATTTCAGAAATATTAAATAAAAACTAATTGAAAAATCCATAATTGCAGTACATTTCTGGGCCAAAAATAATTAACCTAAAAGGAACCTAAATTATTAAAATCAGCTGAGAATGCAGCAGAATTGTCAACTTGGGAAAAGATTATTATTATAAAAAACAAAAACTCACGAACTTCAAGATGCAACCTAGGATTGTTTACGCAAATTCATTCTACCATCACCAGTTTGTCTCCAGCTAATGATAAGAACCAATGCTCTTGAAACTTGTTCTGGATTTTAAAGAAGTAATTGAGGCATAACAGTGTTACTATGCTAACTGCTATTATCAAAAGTACATACATTTTGCTTGAACTGTTCATGTGCATTTGATAAAGCTGACATATGCTATAGTAATAAGGTTATAAAATTAACTGACACAAATATTAATTAAAATAATGACATTAAAAATGTATCCTGGAACTATGTTTTTTCTATAATAAACCATTCCATAATATTGAAAATGTACCTTGTTAAACATTAACACTAGAAATGCTGTGCAGTACATTTGACAGCTTTCAAATTTTTAAATTGTGTTGCTGCCATATATTTTATTTTATTATGAATTTATGACCTTTCCTAAGTTGTTTCATAAATTATTTAGGCATGGTAACTTTTTGCCAAATTACTTGTTGACTTACCTGGAGTTTATACTTAAACTGCCAAGCAGTTATAGTGCTTTTTTTCCACAACATCCCTGACTTAGCTGCCATAAAATCACACATTATTTTCAAGGCAATAACAGAAAGAAGTATAATTTGCAAAAATGTTACCCTGAAACTCACATCAGAGCTACCCCCAAAATAAATATATGGAAACCACAAATTAAACAATAGAGGATAGAGCAATCCAATATTCTTCATCTTCCAATACAAAACCATAGATAGCAGTGCCAAATGATGAAATGTCAAATTTAATGAGGGGGGGGGGGGAGGAAGAGAAAAGGAAAGGTAAAAGGAAGCAAAAGAAAGAAAGAACAAATACAAATTGCAATAAATGCAGAAATCATGTTTGAGGATTCTGCACAAAAGAAACAATTAAATATATATATATTGAATGTAAATAAAACAACCTGCAGCAACTATTTTTGTGTAACATTAGTGTATTTTGTGTTTTTGCTAGCCTTACATAAATGTAATGGAAAATGACCTAAGGCATTAATAATTCACTTTGAATAATATTCCAATACAGGCTTTCCATAGGCATAATATTGTGTTTTATTACAGTAATGTTTTAGGTATTCATTGTTAAATATGTTGTAAACTGAATTCATTTTTCATTTAGTATAAAGTTAATAGTAACTGTATGGAATATATACTCTACATTGGAATCAGTGATTCTAAGTGTATAATGGGTTCCAGGAGTTCTAGTTTTAAATGTATTACTACATAAGCGGATGTGAAAATGAAAAAAGCTTGTAGTTTTAGAAATGGTGCATAAAAAGTGCTCTACAATGTGAATCATCTTAGAAACATTAAATTTATAGATAAATTGTTTCAGGATTTATAAGATAAATATTTCATATGATTTACACTTCAACAAAATAACAGAAAAAAGCATGGTTTTTCTTATTTTCTTTCTTTCTTTTTCAGATATCTTGCCCATTATCCCTCCCCCCAAAAATGATCAGCATCTGAGCACCAGAGTTTGTATATATGCTGCAGGGGGGAAAAACCAGTTTGTTTAAAAGCAATAAAAAAAATTAAGAATTAAGCTAGCTACAGCAATGAAATCTTTAGAGAGCTTGATAAAAATGGGCAGCTGCTAATAATCCGTGAGAAAATCTGAATTCCCAGTATTTGTAAGGTTGCAAAAAAAAAAAAAAAAAAAAAACATCAAATGATCTATTATACATTGCTTAATGCTAAGAAAAATTATCTCTGACTGCTATAAGAAAAGGTAAGGTAAATATTTTATTTTTAGTGATGATTCCAATTTATTTCAATAAAAGAACCCCAATTATTTGAGTTTTACAGGCAGTTGAGAGCATTAGAACAGAAATTGGAATATTATATTTGGGTGAACATAGATGGGATGAAAGATACAAAGGACAAAGCATTGCCGACTTAAGTATCTGGTGATGAACTAGGCTCAGAAGAGATGGAAAAAGTGAATAATCAAACATGTTTAAAACACTCTTTAGGGTTTCACTTAAATGAGATTTACTTAGGACATTTGTTTGATGGCACTATTGTCCACATCATCAGCTGTTAAACGGCTGTTGGCTCATTTGTAGGAGCTGGGTAGGTTGGTATCCAGTTGATTCTATTGGTCTAGTGATAAACTTAAAGTGTTGTCTGCTTTCAGGTCAAAATTCATAAGGTTATGCTTATGTTTCTTTATACAAATTTAACCAGATTAATTGTAAGGATTGTGAAAAAATCTATATAGGGAAGACAAAGAGCTAGGCATTAGATTGAAGGAACATTGGAAAAACATCTGTTACAAACAAATATAATAATCAGCTGTGGCAGCACATTTTTGGAGTGAAAATCATGAAATAGAAAAAGGCATCAAGTTATCAAAAACTGTTCAACCACCAAAACAACTAAACATATGGGAAAGGATTTATATAAAAATTATGAGTATCAACTTATGAATTTCGCCATCTTGGAAGCAGACAGCCCTTTATTTAAAGTTTTATCACTAGACCACCAGAGTCAACCCAGATACCTACCTACCAGCTTCTACGAAAGATATAACAGTCGTTTAACAGCTGATGAGGTGGACAAAAGTTCCACAAAGCATATGTCCTCAGTAAACCTCATGTAAGTTAAACCATAAAGAGTGTTCTAAATATCCCACTCTAACTTTATGTCTCAAATACTTTCTGTAACTATTGTTGCCTCCTCACTATTTCCATCTACCAGTTGTCCGATCAACTTTCTGATTAGGTCATTCTGAGGTGATTTCAGAATTCTTTGTATGTTGTTTTTGTCTATAGCATTTTTTTCCAAATGATTAGTTTTGTACTGTTTCTTGTTTTTAATCATTTGATTTTTGTATCTATTTCTGTTTGTTTTGACAAAGTATGTGGCTACTGCATAATTTTGTTTCCTTGTGTCTGAAATTCTCTTTAGTCCTTATGCCTAAACATTTTGTTTGGCCAATATATATCTAGTTACATAGTACTTTGCAATTTAATTTTTATGTACTTCTGATCTATTGCTTGTTTCAATGAAATCTTTTGGAGTAAATCTGCTCTGGGAAGACAGATAATATATTATATAAATTATTGTATTGCATATTATTCCAATTAGCACTTCAAATTAATGTTATATTCTTAATTAGCTGGTGAACCAATTTAGTACCCTTATGCTCCTCTTATCATTGAATTATAACATTAATAAATTGTTAACATTTTTAAAAAATTGAGTCAAAATTATAACATACACACCACTAAAATTCAATAAAATGGAAGACTAGTTTCGGGAGCCATCGCTCCTATCATCAGTTCCTGGTTGACTGCCGGTCTCATTGTTTGTGGTAGGTCGATTCATCTCTGGTGGAGGTTTAATGAACTTTTGTATTAGTACATCACTTGGCGGGATTTCGAAATTAAAAACTTTCTCTTTATTCTTCCAAATATAGATGTTTTCCCAGACTGTAAGGTCAGTTTTTCCTTTAATATATTTAAGTAATTTGGGTGTTTAAAATATACTTAAATATATTAAAGGAAAAACTGACCTTACAGTCTGGGAAAACATCTATATTTGGAAGAATAAACAGAAAGTTTTTAATTTCGAAATCCCGCCAAGTGATGTACTAATACAAAAGTTCATTAAACCTCCACCAGATGAATCAACCTACTACAAACAACGAGACCGGCAGTTGACTAGGAACTGATGATAGGAGCAATGTCTCCCGAAACTAGTCTTCCATTTTATTGAATTTTAGTGGCGTGTATGTTACAATTTCGACTCAATTTTTTAAAAATGTTAATATTTGACACCACTGTTACAAAAGTTCACTATATTTATATTAATAAATTTTACTTACAAAGATGTAATAAATAATAGTGATAATATATCATATACCAGAATTCAACTTGTTTACACTAAACACCACTTACATAAAACAAAGATATGTTTCGGGAGCACTCACTCTCATCTGCAGTTATTAACTGACTACTGTTACTTGAAATGTTTGGATACCCAGATGCTCCTGTGGTGGTGTCTGGTGGTTGTAATAGGTACTTTCCAAGTTCATCCATAGGAGGAAAATAATCAAAGTTCATAAGTTTTCTTTATTTTTTCTGAAGTGGATAGTTCCATTGGGTTATGAAGTTATTTCAGCAGATTAACCTCTGGTTTAATTCATGATTTTTGATTTGGTCCAAAAGTGAGCTGCTACCGCTGATTTATCCACCTAATTAAAGCAAATATTTCTAAAGTGTTCTTTTCTCTGAATTTCCAAATTTCTCTTCATTTTTCCAATGTATCTCTGATCACAATCTGCACATTTGATTTCATAAATTCCTGATTTGTTTTGTTGGTATGGTGTTGTTAATACCAACAAAACAGAATTTAGGTATTTTTTATTATTCTATTCTTTTCTAAAACCATTGTTAACTGCAATCTCAATATTCTGTAATTTTTTTTGCACTCCTCTTTGCTGAGTAATGTGTTAACCAATCTGTGTCAACCAATGAGAAACTGCATGTTAACATGGTCCGAGTTGAACCTGCCTTTTTTATATATTGGTTTTCCGTAGATTCCAAATTCTAGCCTATTCTCTTTTATAATTACTTTTAAATCTAGGAATCATGCCTGTTAAAATTCTTTCTAAATAGCCACATGGAACTACATGGAAGAGTGGAAAATTTATGGAAATTAAAGATACATCCCAGAATTTGCTCAAGAGGCCAGGGGTTGTTGATTTTGGTTAATTTAATTTACACATGCTCTTTAACACCTCAATCCTTAGTATTCCATAATTCATAATGTAAATTGGCCGATAAATTTTGCTCAGAGGCCTCTAGGTTACTATATGTGCTGTAAATCTCCAAACACAGGATCCACATATTTGCTTTCTTTTCAAAGGAAACCATTCTTAGGATTTTTACACACAAAAAATCAAGAGACCTTGGGTGGGATTAACTTGCGATCTTGGGTGTACAAGGCAAGTATGGTTACCAATAGACCACCAGGACCAATGCAACCAGGGGAAACCACAAAAACCCAAGGTAAGGATGGCCCATCCCTAGATTTGAACCCAAAATTTCTTGAATGCAAGTCCCAACATTATCCCCTAAGTCACCCAGCTTGGCAGCAACATCCGTTAAATCTATTTAATCTTCACCCATAATTCACTGTCTACACATTTATAGAAAACTAATACCTCAATTCTACGGTTACATAATGCAGATATGTTTAAGGTCAAATATATATATACTACTTACTGTAAATATAGTGAAATGATCATTTGCTTACTGCAGAGTAAGCAAACAAAATTATAAATGGGTCGAGGTCTAAAAGATGGAGCATCTCTAGCATGTTAAAACTGGGGTGAGGACTTATTGACTAAAATGAAATGTCTTCAGGATGTATAAATATGCTACTATGTTAATTTAAAGTATCAAAATATTGAGAAAAGTCATGTTCCTGCCATTAGAGATCACCTTTAGAAATTAGAAATAAACCTTTAAATAATACAATTAAAATGAGATTGCTTGTTGTGAGAGTTCATTCGTGGGTATGTCTTGCACATCTTTTGTTTTCATTCGTTGAATCACACACATAGAGTTAATCTTTCATCTTTGCAAACTGCTTCACACACAAGAAACCTTTGTGTATACTGAAATCATGTCCGGTACTACATAAAATCATATGACAGTTCAGAAAAATGCTTCTGCGAACAATATATTCAGGTCACTCAATAAGTGTATATAAATATATTCAGGTTTCACTGTATATGCAGCCTCTTTCAAGATCTTGGAAGTATTCATTTAAAAACATTCCCTCTTTGTCCATCCATATATTTATAGATGGACAAAATGACTTGTCTAGCTTCTTGCCATTGAAGAACTCGAGTTCGAAATATAGCAATTTCAAGTGTGACTAAGTGTTTATCCTACTATTCTACTTTTATTATTACTGTTAATTTGTTACATTGTTAATAGTGTTACTTTATTTTTATTTTATATTATATATATATATATATATATATAAATAAATAAATTGAAACACAGGAACACAAGTGGATAACCGGCAAAAATTATCATTGCAGCCTTCCATTTTAGGACTACAGCTTCACATAAAAGGACTTTCTCCATCAGTGAGGAAGTCACTTGTTGCAAAAGATTGACTTCCCTTTAACCAAACCCTATAATGAGGATAAAGGAATAGGAAAGAAAAGTTGAATTAAAACAGCATAATATCCCGCATAAGTTTTTCAAATTTATTTCCAGAAATAATATATTTTAACACAAAGTTTTATTTCTTCGGTGCTGGGGCAGATGGTTTTTTAGGTTCTGCAGCTGGTGCTGCCTTTTTAGCTGGTGGGGCAGCTGCTTTCTTGGCTTCCTTAGCAGGTGCAGCCAACTTAGCTGCTGGAGCCTTGCCTTCTTTCTTTGCTTTGGGCTTTTTGACTTTGCCTGCCTTAGCTTTAACCATGGCGGCTCTTCTACGTTCCTGCATCTTCTTCTTCTTTTCCTCCTCTGGTTTCGGTGTCAAGGTGATCTACAACATCATGCACATATAAAGTATTTCACAGATTGCTTTCAAACTAAAGCTTTCATGTGGACAATATAGGGTCAAAATTAATAGGCAATAAAAGGGTTAGAACAATTAACTAATGCAGAATAACATTTCCTTAAAAGATCAAATGGTTTATATTACATTTTTAAAACTGACCCAAAAGTTTATAAAATAGCAGTTTTTGAAATTAAAGTTTACGGTGCTTATCTCTTAAGTATTTTTTGCTCCAAAGATACACTTTAGAAGTGAAAATGCCATTATTTTACAATTTTTACCAAGCGTTCTTTTATAATTACGAATCATGTATGCTTTTTTACTCACTCTTTAGAATAGTATACATGGTAAAGAGTTGCAGTCCTATACTTACGCCTTTCTTGTATGTTTTGAAGCAGTATATCTGGCTTAGACCCTCATAGTAATAATAATAGTTATTATAAACATTTATTGCAATTAATTTTGACAATCATATCTGTTTCATTTGTATATAACTGCTGAACCCTCCCTATTAATGAACCAGCACATATGTATGTTTAACAGGTATATAATATGCAGACAATAACAGTGTATGTTGTATGTAATGTTAAGATATGAGGAAAATTTAGTATAGTAGCCAAAAATTGCCAGATACCATTATGCCTGCTAGGAGCCTCCCACAGGGAGAATACGACCTGCCAAGGTTATGTTTTGTATAAGAAACAGAAGTCATGTTTTGTTTGGTTTTTAAAGATACAGGAATTTGTTGTGTGAAAGCTGTTTCTTGCCGGGGAGTATGACGATTCAGGAGAGAGGTTAAAAAAACTAAGTCTTAAAGCCAGTCAGAAGGTTTTTTTAAAACCAATGTTCCAGAAGTTTTGACCTGACTGATTTAGTAGTCAATAAGAAGGCTAGATTAGAAGAAAGCTTCTTTCAGTTGAATTTAAAAAATAGCACCCCAACTGTTGGATTTCAAAATAAGTATAGAGTCGATTTTAGAGGCGCTTCAACACAGTTTGACACTAATTTCGTTACAGACAGGCCAAGACAGTTAGATACAGTTTTGATGCATTCTTTGCCACACACAGTTTTACAGAGTATTGTCAAAACATGAAGTTCATGTCAGCTTATTTGCACTTATTGTTATAGTTTCTATTTAGTATCTCTCCTTATCAAAATCACCACATTTAATCACACCAACACCCCAAGCTACCACTGCTTTAAAACTATTCCAGTACTCTACAAAAGCCTTTCAATATAGGTCACTGGAGTTCTGCAAACATTACATTTGCAAGTTATAAGTGGTACCAACATTGAATCAAAGTTACTAATTCAGTAAAAACCTAAAATTGCTTCAAATCTTTTACATTCTGCCATGTTGGTACATAATTATGTTTGTACATTTTATCAAACATGGCATTTGTGTAAATATATTAAAATCATTTAACTTCTGTCTTAAACAGAGTTATTTCAGCTTGATTTGATTCTTTTTAAGAACAAAATGAACAATACAAGGCAAAGAAAAGCAACTGCCTGCTTCTATCACATGCTTGTTTACATTTAGCATTTAACTAACAAATAGTTTGTAAAAGGCTTTAAGAACCAATACAACCTTTTTGCATCAAGGTAGGCAAGCAATTACACTCTTCACATTTCTAAATTAAATATAATATAGAGGCATTAAAGATATTCTGGTACTTACTCCACGTTTCTTAGCAAGCAGCTCCTCACGTTTGCATTTGCTCTGAATTGCTGTCAGGATTGCTTTACGTTTCAGTACTGCAGCATATGGGTTCAATTTGAGCATTGCTCTTGTATTTGTCAGAGGGTTAAGTTTCTTCACACGTCGTGCTTGTTTGCTGTAAAATGTATGCAAAGTACAGAAATGCCACAATTAATTTAGAGACAAAAACTAAACATACACACAAACAAAAATAAACATATGCACTTAAGGCATTTAGTTAAAAAAATATTAAATAAATAGTTTGTGAAAAGAATTTAAATATTTTAAGACAATATTTTCATGTATTCAACCTGACTCACATTGGGGGTCGAAGAACTGAGCGAATTTCTTCAGATTTTAGCAGACGGGACAAATCAGTGTTGGCCATTTTGGGCATTGGCAGATTGTAGCCCTTCTTCAACTTGGCAGTTTTGCGCCATGAACCATACAGATCATCCAATTGCTTGAAAGCAGACTGTGTCCAAATCACAAATCTTCCTATATGGCCACCAGGGGCAAGCTTCAGCAAATTCAATTTTGACACATTGATCAGATCCACTCCTGGGATGTTGCGGAATGCCTTCTTCAGGCCCTATTATCAAAATTATATATACTAAAATTAACATCAATGCATTAAACCCTTGAAAGTTTTGCTTTCTTTAATGCTGTGCACATTTTTAGCACCAATTCCTCATACACGAAATAAAGGTAACTATGAGTAATCAGAAGCTTTCACGGCCGGAGTCACAGACCATGGCTCCTAAGCCCGGAAGAAACTTCTAGTTATAAAGGTAACTATCTTTCTTATATCTAATATTCAGTAAAGCACACAGGGTTTCTTGGAGATCAGATTGCATTTATGATCTAAAGCAACACAAAATCATTAGTAGGTTACCAGATTATTTTACCTGGTCCTGAGCATAGATGATTAGTGGCCCACGTCTCTGAATGCGCCTGCGATTTCGCATCTTGCCCTTACCAGCACGAAATCTTCTTGACTTATATACCTGAAAATAAGTTATTCTCACAAAGTGCACATATCCTTTTTATGAACAAACATTATTAATCATTAACAAGTAGAAATTATTTTTAATTTTAATATATTTAGGAATCAACAATTGAAAATGAGTATAAGAGCTCCAGTAGATAAAAGTATTTTAAAATTCTAAAATCATTTATATGGCTTCACTTCTATTGAACATGGAAGCAGCCTGGGTTAAAAACATTTAAAATATTGATACAATGATAAAACACTTTGTTTCACTCTCAAAATTAAAAAAATTCAGGACACTTTCATGAAACCTTTACTCACATTGTCAACTATAAAGTAGAAGTACACCAAAGTGTGCAGTCAATTATGTGGTTTTGTGCACATGGTTCTATTTATTGAACTACTTGAAAAATGTGTTTAATGGGTCACAGATTTTTTAGGTTTATGAATAAGTAGTTAGGTTAGGCGCCAACAATGAGTGTATGATTATTAGTTTTGACAAATCTCCAATGTAGTAATTCTACATTTTCATGTTATAATTACACTAATATAATCATGTATATGAAGGTTCTTTTAGTTTCTGATAGACTAGTTGTTGCATTATGGTTGTGATATCATTTATAATCCAAATTTGAATGTGCACACACACAGCAAATGTGTACTGTAAATAAACTAAGTGCAAAGGATTCAAGACATATTTTGATAGTTATATAACTATATTATTGTGGAATAGAGTTGTTCAAGAGCAGGATCTTTGCTTGTTAAGGGTCATTGCTTTCATAATTCTTCCATCTTAGTAGTGTCATCATGACAATGATGTTGGTGTTGAATTTCAGTGTGCTTGTTAAGGGTCATTGCTTTCATAATTCTTCCATCTTAGTAGTGTCATCATGACAATAATGTTGGTGTTGAATTTCAGTGGGCATTCAGGCTTGCATGCTAACAGAAAAGTACCCTCTGATAAAAAGTTCTGAAGAACAATATGTCTAGGATAAATTACCTAATCTCTCTGCTAGGCAAAATAAGATAATTAATATAAATATTCTCAATTAGCTAGTTGAGTCGATTCACTGATGATGTGGGCAAAAGCATGTGAAACATGTTCTGTATAATTCAATGGTAAGTGGAGCATAAGAGTATTAAATCGACTCACTGGTAATTAAGGATAAATTAATTGCTTCACTGCATTAGTTCTAATACAAAATTAATTTTAATTTAATATATGTTTGCACAAAATATGCTGGAAGTGGAGTCATCTGAGAGTTTTATTTGGCAAAAAATTTCACCGTGTCCTTTTGATTCAAATCTTACCTTCTGTATATCAGACCATGCCTTAATACGGCGCAAAAAGATGACAGCTTGCTTAGTTTTGTTATATTCCTGTATTTTATCTTCCACAACCAAGGGCATCTCTGGCACTTCCTGAATCATGTGGCCTGAAAAATGGTAGTTCTTTAATTAATTACAACAAAATGAAAATTAATTATGTTCTGAATGCCATGTGGTATGCTATTGTTCAGATGTTAATTACAATCATGTTTATTCAGAACCCAATGCTCTGAAAATTAAAAGGTTATCATCATTTCAATAGCAGATTAAGAAAACGAGTGATTGGTGTGAAAACTAAACTCAAATGTTTCCAAACTAGGGTGCACAGTTATCCCATCCCCATTATATCATATTCAGAAACTCCCTTATAAGTAGAACTTCTAGACTGAAAACCATGAACTCCACAAGATTGTGCTGAAATCACCTGGTATAAGTACAGTTACAGAATGCAAAATATACAATCTTTTTAATAAAGTATAATGAATTAGAATTAATAACATGCACTATAAATGAAATAAAAAAAGTATATCATACAATCCAGATCAGCTATGCAGAAATAGTTTTACAATGAATAAGTCATATATTATAGCGAAATGAGATTACTGATACTTTAGCAAAAAATTAAAATTTAAACCATCTTTTGAATTATAACTTCCTTCTAAACTGAAACTCATTTAAAGATTAATCACTAAACAAGAACAAAATATCCAACAAAAACTTTAAGGAAAACCATATGAATATCCAAAGACTTTCAAACATATTTTATTGAAACCAAGAAAAATAGGTCTTATTGCTTGTCAGGACATCTCTTCAGGATGAAATTAATCAAAAACAGCTACTGCCCATTGTGTAAGGATGTGAATATTATCCTAAATAAAGAACATGTATTGAAATGCAGCCAACTTGATAGAACTGAGAAATAATTTGGAGCCACTTTATTGGGAAGTTAAGGAAAAAATGATAAATATTATGACCACTAGCTACCAACCTAACTATGATTCCATTCTACCCTGCTATCCTCTTGATTATATTTCCAACAATAGCATCCTTACCTTTTGACATTACAAGTGCTGGGACTCCACTTGCAGCTATTGCAGATACCATAGCATATCGTTTCTGATTCACATTAATACGTCTATGCCAGCGACGCCATGGTTTAGTTGGTGCAAACATGCGTCCACCACGGCACATGTTTCCAAATGCACCTTGTCCTGAACGGTGGGTACCTCCACCACGAACACGAGGGATACGTGCCACAGCACGACCAGTTCCCCAGGACTCAGCACTTGTTTGATGGCCTGGACATAAAAATCTGGTAAGTTGATGTTCCGAGAATAATTAATTATATACAATACTGAGTACTGTAAAGATTGATAGATGAGTGTTGGGTGGCACTGCCCTCGCTCAATCACTTAAAGATTGAGAGGGAACGCCTAACCACCCTTGTTTATATTGCACATTTTATAAAAATCCAAGCAAATCTGATGCAAGGATGATAGGTTTAATGTGCTCCCAAAAATGCAATGATTCTGTTTACACATGAAAAGCATAAAAGTAAAATTGTGATGTTGCTAAATAAGTAATATCAATATCAAAACAGTCCATTTTTTCCTGAAAATA
Source organism: Metallyticus violacea (assembly GCA_030762175.1). Classification (NCBI taxonomy): domain Eukaryota; kingdom Metazoa; phylum Arthropoda; class Insecta; order Mantodea; family Metallyticidae; genus Metallyticus; species Metallyticus violacea. The sequence continues at coordinate 63,353,540 of CM060837.1, forward strand.
GAATTATATTTTTAATACTGCTCAAAGATTTGATAACATGCAATTTTTCCTTACTTATCTAAGTACATACCAGCATCTTTGTTCACACAATATGGTTGTCTGTGGTTCTTTGCCATATTGTCATGCACAAAATTGACAATATCTGGTCGAATGGGGGCTTTAAAGACTGCTGGCAATGGAATGGTTGCTCCAAGGGATTCATTTTTATCACTAAACACACTCACTAGGGGGCGGGCTGCTGACTGCGCCTGTAAACAAATGTGTCATTTTCATTTATCTTTAACACCACTGTTTACTAGCTAAATGACAGATTTTCACTTGCCAATCTGAATCTGATGGAATAAAAAGTTAGGCATATACCTCTATGTGAGAAGACTGGTGGGTAAAAATCGTCACTTGTTAAAAATTAATTATTATAGAGGGTGAGTTTGCAGTTTATAAGTAGGTGCAAATTCAAGGAAAAATCATTGAGAAATTTGAATTTCCTCCTTCATAGAGAAAAGTAGACAGATGAAACTTCTGCTATGTGCTGCAATGTCATTTGAGTTAATATTACCAATTCAAGTGGTGTTGGTAATACCACTGTATTTTATTTTTAGTTCCATAATAACTTTCCTGAAAATTATTAGGTACGTTATTTCACAGAATGGGACAGATACTTTGTTAATGTATGTGATATACCACGTGCAGTATGCAATATAAAAAGCAAATTTTGGAAAGATGAACAAGAAGTGGAAATATATTTTCATAAGACAGATTATCAAAGTCCTCGGTTCTACATAAAATTCATTCAGAGGCTTAGTTCTCTTCTATTCTGCTGGTCTCTCAGGTTCCTCTTGATACTAGAGATTGCACAGAGTGAGGGGTTATGGAAGGATGGAAGTTCCAAGACTACAGATATTGGGATACAGGTGATTAATGACAAAGTAAAAGAGGATATTTTGATCTTACAGAATACAGCATCAAAATGCTTGTATTCTTCTGGCATGTTCCTAAGGTCATACCACATTCTTCTGCTCTTCAAATGAAAAGTGGATGCTGATGATCATGTTTTAGTACTAAATATGATGTTAATATAATAGTTAAATTGTTAGTTGGTTGATTATATATTTTTATTAAAGTTTATATATGAAGGGGTTCTAATAGTTTCTGTAAAAAATGCCAGTCCACATTCCTTTGTTTCCTTTATTTCTTGAGCTAGTAAAAATGTCAGTGTCCTACAGTTTATTTTTCTGAGCAAAGCCAGAAAGTAAAAAAGCAGCTGTATTACTAACAGTGGTATGCATTGTTTAATTAGTAAAGTGGATCCAACACTAAGTGTGTCAGATCAAGAGGCCTGCTTACAATTTTTGTTCAATGAGGGTATGCAAGATATGCAGGTATCCAGTAGTTTAAGCAATTAGTGCAGTTTAAATTAGTTTAGGCTGGCAATTAGTTTAGGTCTCTTTAAGAATAAGAAACTTCTGTTAATTGAAATGTTTGTAAAGACGACATGTTGGCTATTCTGCTTCATCATAATACAGTAAATAAAATTATTATATATATGAAAAATAAATTAACACAATGAACAATGTTAACTAAAATAATAACTAGAAAAGCAGAAAAAGGATAATACACTTAAAAAGTTACAGATTTAGTATTGCAATATTTTGAACAGCTCATGTTCTTCTATGACAAGGTGACAAGTGCTTTTTCTGTTTATCTACAGAGAGAGAGAGAGAGAGAGAGAGACAAGAATTCTACTGTGAATGCAAAACATTTACAATATTATTGGAATATAGTCAATTGGAAAAAACTTTCAAACATTTACAAGACTTGTCTTTCAACCCATCAGATAAGTATGTGCATGGTGTCTGCTTTGAACTTAAGTTTAAATTGTTTATGAATCAAATTACACTCAAACTCGTGTTTTATGGAAGCGAAGCTCCCCACTTGTGTCCGAGTTTTGAGTGCAAAATGGTGTATGTAAAGTGTAGCTCACGTGACGTAGTTTTGTGTGGCGTGTGAAGGGTAAGTTTAGCCTACGTACGGGAGATTTGTATTGCGTGTGGTTGTTAAATGTAGCTTACGTAGTTTAATTTAGGTTGTGTCCAATTTTGAGTGCAAAGCGTGATAATGAGTGCTAAAGAATGTGATTTGAGCTGGAACTGTGGTGCGTGTCGTAGGAAGGTGAGTTCAGGCGTGTTTTGTGATGGGTGCCTGTTATGGTTTCATTGGACTTATGCTAAAACTAACAGTAATGTGGTTGCTACTTCTGACCAGTGGCATTGTGAACTTTGTAAATATAAAGTCCTAGTTGTGAAGCAAGAGGAAACTATTCTCCAACTGCGAGAGGAACTGGCACTTGCAAAGATGCAGATTGAGAGCTATTGCTCACCAATTAAAGTACAATTAAAGTAAATAGTAAATCACCTGAATTCAAGGTTGTGCCAAGGAACACTCGCAAGAGGAGGAGAGTATTCTCTGCTGATGATGCTACCACTATTCCTCTGATGAACAGATTCAATGTACTTGGGACATTGGAAGCTCACCAGAGCACAAGTCCTCCTCCAGTAGAAGATGCTAAGCCTAAGGGGAAGAGCAAGATTTTGTTACTAGGTAATAGTCATGGGAGGGGCATAGCATCCCTACTGAAGGACGACTTAGGTAGCGATTATGATGTTGTGAGCATTTTTAAACCAAGTGCTGGACTCGCTGATGTCACTAAAGACTTGGGAAAACTAACTGCTGATTTCAGTAAGAAGGATCATGTTGTGATTGTTGGTGGTGCAGGTAATAGCCTTGATGTAGATAAAACCTATCAGATTGAGCAAGATCTTGGTGACATCAGCACCAAAAGCAGGCATACCAATGTGAAGTTTCTGGGACTGTTAGATAGGCATGATAGACCTCAGCTTCATAGGAGGGTGCGTAGTATGAATCTGAGGCTTGAGCGTGCATTGATGACACCCAGAAACTCCCACATTTGTATGATAGGTGTAAATCACCTAGGTAGAGATAATTTTACTGTACATGGCCTGCACTTGAATTCTAGAGGCAAAAAGCAGCTTTCGCTTCTTATTGCTGACAGAATCAAGGGTAAGATTCCTGTTGTTATAAATAGTTCAAGGTCCCATTTTTTAGTATAAAGACACCTGGTCCAGGACAGAAATTCATCAAGTCAAACTTAATAATAGTTAATGTTAAATCAAATGACAATCATATCAATGATCATGATAGCACAGAAAATAAAGTAAAATTGAAGAGTATTCAACAAGCAATAAAAAATTTCTATATATTTCATCAAAATATTAGAGGACTTAGAAGCAAAACAGATGAATTATTAAACAGCTTAACTAGTGACAATATAAAACCACATATTATCTGCCTATCTGAACATCATTTGAAACAACAGGAATTATCACAATTGTCATTACATGGTTATTGTTTGGGAGCAGGAGCTTCAAGAAAAAAACTAAATAACGGAAGAGTTTGCATTTATGTCAGGATGTACCATATAAAACATTAGACGTATCAAAATTTAATTCAGAACAGGACATTGAATTATGCACAATCCAATTAGATAGCAACAATACAAAAATAATTTTAATTGCTATTTATCGCTCACCATTAGGAAACTTTGAAACTTTCTTGATGAAGCTTGAAGATACCTTAAACTTTTTATTTAAGCCTAAACATGAAATAATTATATGTGGAGACATAAACATTGATTACTTAATGCCAAGTGTAAGAATGAATCAACTGAATTCCCTTCTAACTGCATATAATATGGTTCATACAATTAACTTTCCCACCAGGACTGATAAAAGCTCTAGCACAGCAATAGATAATATATTTGTAAATTTAGACAAACTGTCATTATATTCTGTGTCTTCATTGATCAATGGTCTCTCTGACCATGATGCTCAAGTAATAATGAAAAAAAATTCTACAATAAAACTCAAAGAATGTTATAGATATATAAAATATAGAGATATTAATGATGCTAACCTCAATATAATGGTGGAGACTCTTCAACAAGAATCATGGAATAGTGTTTACAGTGCAAATGATGTTAATAGTAAATTCAACAATTTTTTTTCATATTTTTAAATTGCATTTTGAAGCATATTTCCCACTAAAAAATAAAAAAAAAAGAAGTTATAATATGAGCAGGGAATGGTTAACCCAAGGAATTAAAAAATCTTGTCAACATAAAAGACAATTGTATAATGAGCAAAAGCTCATTAACAACCCTAAATTAAAATTACATTTTAGAAAGTATTGTAAAATACTTAGGAAAGTCATAAAAGCAGCGAAAGGCCTCCATTACAAAACACTTATCAATCAGTCAAAAAACAAAATAAAAACTACTTGGAATATAATAAAACACGAAACATCTGCAACAAGACGATGCAATAATCTTAAATGTTAACAATCAAGAGATACAATACCCTGCAGATGTAGCAAATGAGTTTAATGATTACTTTCTTAATGTAACAAAAAATTTAAATTTATATTCTGGTGATAAAAGAGAAGCTTTAAAAATTTTACAATCATCAACTCCCAATCATAATAATAAATTCAAACCAGGTATCACTACCCCACTAGAAATCAGTAATATCATTAGGAAACTAAAATCAAAAAACTCTTCTGGCTATGATGAGATCAACAGCAAAGTCATAAAGGCCTGTGCAAAGGAAATTAGTACCGTACTTAGTCACTTGTGTAATGAATCTTTAGAATTGGGTGTATTTCCTGAGAGGCTAAAATACTCAATAGTGAGGCCTCTGTACAAAAAGGGAGAAAAGATAAATGTCTTTAATTATAGACCTATAGCTATTTCACCTATATTTTCTAAGGTGTTTGAGAAAGTAATGTACAATAGGCTTTACCATTACCTTAAAAGTAACAATATTCTAGTTAGTGATCAGTTTGGCTTTAGAAAAGGAATTTCAACAGAAAATGCAATCTATAAACTCACTAATGAAATTTTAACTGCATTTAATGAAAGAGCACATGTAGGAGGAATATTTTGTTACTTAGCTAAGGCTTTTGACTGTGTCAATCATGAAATTCTGATAGATAAATTAGCTTTCTATGGAATAAAAAACCAATATTTAAAATGGTTTATATCCTACCTTGACAAAAGGAAACAAAAAGTAGTGATAAATTGTCCCTTCAAAAATAAAAACAATGCATCGGAGTGGGGAATGATTAACCATGGAGTGCCTCAAGGATCTGTTCTGGGTCCTCTTCTTTTTCTAATATATATAAATGACCTCTCCTTATCTATCCAAGATGTAGGAAATGCTGTTCTATTTGCAGATGACACAACCATATTGATAAATGGAAAGAGCCTTAATGATTGTGCCATTAAACTAAATCTGGTTCTCAGTTCATTGTGTGTATGGTTCAAAGCAAACAAATTGTCTCTAAATCTCTTTGACAAATGTTATGAAATTCATTACTCACAGATCTCCAGATCCACAATTACAGATAGGATATTATAACAGTGTACTTTCACAAACCAAATATATTAAATTCCTTGGTTTAATAATTGATAACCATCCGAATTGGAAAGACACATTGATCTTATTACACCTAAACTAAGCAGTGCATGCTATGCAATACGTGCATTAGGAATGTAGGAGTCAATTAAGATTTTAAAACTTGTTTATTATGCTTATTTCAACTCAATAATGAAGTACGGTCTAATATTTTGGGGAAATTCCGTTAAAAGTGAACGTGTCTTCCTGTTACAGAAAAAAGTCATAATACGAATAATTGCTGGTACACACAGTAGACATTCATGCAGAAACCTCTTTAGGAAATTTGGAATTTTAATTCTTCCTTGCGAATATATTTTATCCCTCGTGAACTTTTATATAAGAAATAAACAAAAATTTGTTCAAAACCAAAATATACATGACAAGAATACTAGACAAAAAGCAAATCTACATCGCCCCATTTCAGCACTTTCATGCCATCAAAAAGGAATTTATTTTGAGTGCATTTTAGTATACAATGCTCTTCCCTCTAGCCTAAAAGCCTTAATAAACAATAATTCCTTAAAATCTGCTTTTAGAAAATACCTATGTAAAAAGGCCTATTATTCTGTAAAGGAATATATGAGTGACAATAGTATACTGCACAACATATCAATGTATATGTAAATATGTATTAATAAAAGTTGTACGATTGATTTGTCTGTTTTTGGTGTTAGTTGAGTTGTTCTAAGTGTTCTTTTTTATTTTTATTGTAATTATTTATGTAGATGTAAACAAATTTTTGTAAATACAGTTTGAAAACTACTGTGGTATTTGTATATGACAAGTTCAATGTTCGTAGGTCTCTGTGGCTGCTTCACGAACTCACTGAATGCTCCGAGATCTAAACTAAACCCATCCCATTGCAAGAACTTGAAATGCCAGCAGAGGAAGCTGATGGTAAATAGTAGCGAAAAATGACAAAAGTCCTACTCCAGAGCCCTGGTTCACTAAAGTATGGTCTTAATACATGCAAGTGTATAAATGCAGGTCCTTGTAAAGTATGGTCTTGCAGCTTCTATGAAAGAAATGCTACACTGGTAAAGTGTTAGTAAAAAGTTACAAGTGATGTCATATAAGAGTAAGATGGAGGAACAGCTGTTTCCCATATCCTGAATTAGGTTATTCCACTCTTTAGGTATTTTTAATGCACAAAACATATCATTGTCATTCCTACAAAATGGATCTTGTTTTTTTTTTCTCAGACATGAAGATAATTTAAATACTTAAGAATCCAGCTTCCTGATTGCTCTGTCATTTATTTTATTAGTCCATTTTATTCTTTATATTGCTTGACAATTACATTCTCATAAGCAAAGAAAACTGGGATCATTGTGCTAAAACAGATTATTTTAAAAGAGAATGAAAAGAAATTTTCGTGGCATGTAAGAACTTTAAAAATACATTAACTATGCTGGTCTGAAATATGCATTTGGAACAGGAAATGTCAACATCAATCATAAGCCATATTTATTTGCACTTAACCTAACTTTATCATTATACACAAATATTTATTCTTTCTTTCTTTCATATTCCCACTTATCACTTTTGCTAATACTTAGCACATATGGGTCAACTGGCTCCCAAAATCATTAGAAATATAATAAATTTTGTGCTGGTATTTGAAGCTACAAATGTTCCTACACTTGTAGAGAAATTTATACAAACTACCAGTGTCCAACTAATACTTTAGCGGAACAGAACTACGAAAAATCACTTGTACATTTGTAATTATGGAATTGTAAAGTACAAGTGTAGCAGGAATCTTTGTGGAACCGAATTTTACTGATAACTACAAGTTACCAGTCCATACAATTGTAATGTACTGGACCACACTTTTGTGAAACAGCCCAGGACACTAGAATATTTAAGCCAAAAGTCTACCTAAGTAGGATTCAATCCTGCACCCTTCAATAAATGTTTGGGTATGATACAGCAATTTTGGGCAAGTTTATCTTAATTAAATATTCCAAGATTGAGCTTTCCTTACCCTTCAAATTGCCATTTTTTGAACCAACCCTCTCATATTTACTTGGCAAAGCTAGTATATTAATATTAAAAAATCATTGGATGGCACAATTGTGTTTCCCAACTTCCTAAATCGAAAAGTATTATTCCAAATAACCATTAATTGTTATGTGAGGCTGAAAATTTTTAAACATACAATACTCCTTTCTAATATGTGGCGAAGTCACATGCGTTTCTGTTGGTTACCCTGAGATCTTTTTCGTTACATGAATCAAAAAAGAATGCCTTGTTAACCATTCAATTTAGCACCTTTTAGGAACACCCAAGCAAACTGGGTATGCTAGGATGTGGACATTTTTGGTGCAACAGGGTAGGCTTCTGGGCCAATTAAAACGGTACAGCAACATTGAACAAATCACCACGTGGTCATCAAAAGGCGATATGAAATATACCTTATATAATTTTAAGTTTTTAATTACTACAAATATACACTTTGGCTTTTCTGCATTTATATTTTACACCGGGTATTGTGAAAACGCCGCCTTACCATTGCGCTGCGTTTATCTTGTTTCTCACTCCTTCCGTTCAGCAATCCGCCATTCCATGTACAAGATTGTTAATAGGAAGTTAGCGTCATAATATCGCCAACAGAAAAATTATTTCCGGTAATCTCTTGCAGGATTGCCAACAATAGCTTTTCAATATACCAAGTCATGAACCTTGTAAGTCACTTGACATTTTAAGTACATAATATGTTTCGTTCACCCATTATTGATTTATTTAATTTCTTAAAAACAATTAAGGGCACACATTTCTCCTAAATTAAAATTATAATCCCATATATTTCATTGCCAAAGTTGTATTTTATGGCCCGTACCGTAGTATGATAATGCGCGGGTTTGCGCAGTGGGTAAATAAACTTCTAATTCAGCCCCCTTCTTTTAGTTTCTTATATATTTATTAAAATTTAATTTCTTTTTTTTCTTCTTCTTCTTTTACTTTCCTATTGAACAGAACTGGGTTCACATATACCAACAATTTTCTATATTTAATTATTATTTTTAGATTTTGAATTCTGATATTATTATTTAGTTTTAAATCACTGAACTGCAGCATATAATCCCTTTTTTTTTATTTTATTTTAGCGTTTGAGTGGCAGTGACTTCCAGCTTTCTAGCATATATTGTATACAAATGAACCTGATTTCCATGTTATTTCTCTCACCATTGTGTATAACAGTAGTGAACTGTAAACATACATTCCCAAGCAGTACAGTGAGTCAGCCAACTTGTGATTTTATTTTGAAAGAAATTTTTTTCAAAACTTTTTAAAAGGTACATAATATAAAATCTGAAAAAATTATTAAACTATTTATTTTGTTTGTTTTAAATACACAAGAGCTGCTGGTAGTAAAATATAAGGAACAGTAGGGAACAAATTTTCAGAATAAAAAGAAATAACCATCAGGAACAATACATGTTAAATGATAATTTTTTTTTAGAATTTTTTTTAAAGAATTCTTCACTGGATAAAGAAAAGGGAGAGATCTACATACATGCATGATACTGATGCTTAACCCTGACATATGTACTTTACCACAGCTCATAGGCTACACATCTTCCTCTTGCTTCCTCATTCAACAATACTAATTTCAATTCTTGGCGAGTTCTTGCAACGCTGATGAGGGTTTTCTGGGATATACCTTACTTTTAACCCTATAATGCAAATGCAGGGCTTTGAAGGTACTGTAAGATCTTACGTTTACAGTTTTTCTTCATTTTTTTAAATTTGGTTTCATCCATATCCTGAGTATTTCCTTTGCCCTTTGAAAACCCTCAAATTAGTGTAAGCCACACTAGTTCATTTGCTTGTTTCATACTTTAAATTATTTGCCACTATTATATCTGCATACACAAGCCCTCAGGAGCGCTGTTCTATGTAGCATAATGATCACTTTATGCCTGTTCATTAGATCAAACACCTTACAGAAATTCACACATACTATGTATAATTATGCATTGTTATCTGAGTGTCCTATGGCCAGTTCAATTCTTTATTGTTCTTTTTAACTTGCTACAATGTTATGTTATATTATAAAATGATGTCGAAAAACATTGGTTGGTTGCTAGTAACCATTTGAGATGCTGATATTTATAATTTTTTCCCTAGCTTCCAATAAAGAAAGTTGAAGAACATAGTCAAGAGAATAATAATATAATATATAAGGAAAACTACACATTTTAAATAATTACATATTTACACACACATTACACATATGTTAGAGCAAGTCTTATCTAAGTATTCATAAATACTGTTATATATGCTAAATTAATGAGAAATTTTGTTAGTTTGTATTTAAACTTGGAGAGTGAGGTAACATTACAGAAATTTATATTGAGTTTATTGAACAGTCTAATACTCATTCATACAGTCTTTTCTTTTCTACAAATTTGGCTCTATTTGTCAAATAGGATCATAGCAGTTCCTATCCAACATTTCTAATTCCAAGACCATACAATTAATTAATATCTCCTTACACAAATGAATGCTTTGATAAGATCCAAAAGAATACTTGCAGAAATACTGCCACTATTAATAGCATCAATTATATATTACATGAAAGATGAAACTACTTATTTTAAGCAAAAATGTATAGCAAAACTTATCTCTATAGGATCTTCCTTTTTAAAACCCATTCTGAAGAAATAGTTCACTAATAATAATAACAATAACAACAACAACAATAATAATAATATAACAATAACAACAACAACTACAACAACAATGATTTGTTATTAACATTGGCAGAAATTATATGTATATACTTTATAGAATAATAATAAAAATTTATTTCAGTGCATTAAAATTATTAAAGAAATATAAAATTAAATGTCACTTAAATTGTCTCTCTGCTTTGTGAAAATTTATATAAATAGTAACAGTTTCATTAGTGAGTGAATTAGTTCTCATGAATAGGCAAGAAAACTTTACAACAATTCTCTGTACCATATCTTCCTCCTGCCATTATTATTGCCAATAATGATGCCTTTTTCAGAAAACTAAATTTTGTTTAAAAATGAAAATAGGACTTGCCTAATTGCGTGTAAAAACTGCAATTTTTTTATAAGAGTAAAATGTTGCAACCCAATTTAGCCATACGGTTTGAATTAGTTTACTATAATATTCAAACATGAAACATTGCAGACAAATCTGTACATATTTCAAATAGAAAATCCTCTCATAATTTATATTATTATATAGGGCTTAATAATACAGCTTAATCAGTTTATCCATCATAGAAACAACTACACAGAACTTACATACATAGATTGGCTACAGCACACATTGCATCTAATGTCTCTAAAGCGCAGTGCATTTGTTCACATGTTTTGCTATATTTCTAGCAACCCATTGGCTATGCTATGTAGTAGCACAGAATTTCATTACCAATTTCTCAATTGAGTTCTTGGCTGGTGCTTCCTTTCTGAACTTAACAGAAAATTGTACATGATACTGTGCATAAAACTTTGTCCAAAAATAATGCTCCTCAAAAAAAAAGATGTTCTTTGGCACTGAACTCCATTGATAACTCTCACATCACAGCAGCAATCAGAGATACAACACTTTAAGTCTGAGGAGTCATTCGCCTACTCTTGATTGGTCCTGGTGATGTAGTGGTAACCATACTTGCCTCCTAAACCCAAAATCATATCCTGGCCAGAATTGATGGATTTTTGGATATAAAAATCCTAAGTATAGCTTTTTTCAGAAGGGAAATAAAGCCATGGGTCCTGTATCATACATTTATGGCACAAAAAAGAACTTTAAGCTTGAAAGAAGAGGCCTCTGAGCAAAATTTGTTGGCCGTTTCATGCCCTGAATTGAATGGGATGCTGAATACCTGAGATGCTAAAGACCATTAAAAAAAAACACCCTACCCTGCCTTATCTTCCCCAGCAAGTGCTTTCTCAAAATAACATTAATGTTACAATACAGGAATCAGGTTATCACTAAAAACACTATAAATAATAATAAGAAAGAGAGGGAAAACTTAGCATGGTTTAGATTAGGAATGTGGAAACTAAAGGGAATTCAAAGAAATCTGGAATATATCCAATTTGTAGGATTAAAGAAAATGCTATTCACATTTTATTTGAATGTGCAGAAACAACAGAGTGAAGAAGTCATTTGATCAAAGTAAAATGGTTCCTATAAATTCTGAGATAGCAGTAAAGAAAAATTTTGGGGACAAATCAATTAAGGAATTTAGGGAAATATTTGTATGCAGTTAAAAATAAATGGGTATGAATGATGTAAATGATTCATGGCATATAGTTGTTTGAATTGGGTAATAATCATTGTATTGTGGGTGTATTATTTTAAGGTTATTATTATTGTTATCATGTCAGATTTTCATGGCCTGGGAGACAGTCAAGGCTGTAACCAAGCTGTGAAGATTGTAATATTATAATTACTTAGTATTTGAATAAAGTGCACTACAAATAAACAAAATATGCACATACTAATGTATTTTTATACCCATCTATTTGCAATTTTCTGTAAACCAAATTTTAAGTAATTAGGTATTGTGAGCTAATTAGTACTGTGAGAGTATAACCAGAATAAATAGATTTCTTCAAAATGTTAGGGCTGTTCAATAAAGAATTATCAAAATTTAGTTTAGACAAATATCTTTACTCATGTATCTTTCTCAAAATAATCCCAATTCTATCCCAGCATTTCTACCTATCTTCAAAGACATCCTGGCAACCACTTTCTGCAGGTCCATCAGAATCCTGTATGCTGCCTTCATCACTGCTTCTGATGATAGAAAATGCCTGCCACATTAGTGTTTCTTCAATTTTGGGAAAAATATAAGTCACACAGGGCTAAATCTGAACAATATGGAGGTCAGGAACACATTTCACTTTGATTTTTGTGAGATATTGAACAATAACATTTGTGATGTGGAGCCATGCATTATTGTGGTGCAGCATGCAGCTTTGGACAGAAATGTGACCTTTTGCATGTGATAAGACCTTGCAGATTTTTCAGGACATCTCTGTAGTATTGGACAATTACAGCTATTTGTGCATGCATGACATGCTAGTAAACCATTCCTTGAATATCGATAAATTAGATGACCATAACTTTTCCAGTAGAAGCAACCACTTTTGCACTTTTTTTTTTTATAATGGGTATTTTTACATAGAGCTTTGCTGCATCTTCCTATAACACAATCTTAAACTGCATGCAAACCTTCATGTGAACAACCTTTTGTTAAAGAATCAACAGTCTTGGAACACTGTGCACAAACATGTCTCATTTGCAAATTTTTATTTACCAATGTAAATGAGTGTGGTACCCAATGAAATTTTCATAATTCCTGAAAGTACTCTTAATATTATTCCATGATCCTCTTTTACAATGACACCAGTGTATTAATGTTTTCTTCTGTTTGAGCACAAACTGAAGCATTAAGTCCATCTTCCTTTGAAATTGATTGCCTCCCATCTTTAAACATTTTAAATCATTTTTGATGTGCAATAAGGAAGAATAAGCTGTTCATAGGCCTCTTGTAACATTGCATAGGTCTCAGCTGAAGATTTGTCAAGACAAAGTAGAATTTCAGAGCAGCATAGTGTTCATTGCATTTCACCTATATTTTGCTGTAGGAAAAGCGGAACATTTCCCATCTTACCCACCTCTCACAGGCCGGAACTGAAGTGATAACTATGAAACAAGTAACACATACATTTAAGAACTTACCAAAAAGTAATACATTTTTTTTTTAAAAAAATCTGTTGGAACTCACATAATGAAGCTTGTTAAATGTAAATTCTATCTACTCTATTGTCTAACACACTCTTGTGCTCCACTTACTTTTAAATACTGTGGGACCAGTTTTGAAGAGAATCCTTTCCATCTTCAACCAATTTGATGACTGGTTGGTTGATGATGGAGAGGATGTCTCTTCAAAACCGGCCCCACTATATTTAAAAGTAAGTGAAGCATAAGAGTGTGTTAGACGACAGATTAGATAGAATTTACAAGTAACACATGTACATTACGCATTAAGCTAACAAAATATTGTCAAGTTAAATTTTTGTGAGAAATTGTGCCTGTAAAATTATGATAATTTTTCATTGAACAGCCCTCATATATTAGAATATACCATTTACAATTAATAATATAAAGGCATAAACATAATTAATTGCCTGGCTATGAATAACTTTGATGATTTTATTTATTCTTTACAGAAATAAAATACTAGCCACATAATGCAGTTTCTAGAAGCTATTTTATTACCATTGATGTTCGTGTCTTCATCTTTCTCTACAAGGCCAGGTAAGACAAATATAAAAACTTAAGAGAAAGTAGTAATGTAAATTATATTTCTCTTTTTGCAGAAATTGTTTAAATGAATACCATAAACATTTTATGTTACCCTGATATTTATTTGTTTCAGTGTACCCCAGCAAATATCGAGGAATTGTGAGCATTTTATGCTGCCTGGTCATGCTGGGCTATGGTCTCAGCTTTGCTAGAAATTTACACAGCAAAATAGCAATGCTCTATATGTTGATAATAATTCCAGCTGTAATGGGAATTGTACCTATTGAGGAAAAAATGAAAGCTATATTGGGCTACACTAGAGTATGGGGTCTAAGGTAAAACATTTAGCTTAGATTTTTCTTGGGTAATAAAACAACTGAAATTACTTGTATTTTAATGCAATTGTTAGCCATTCCTGATATTTGCAAAATATTGTAAATAGATTAATAAACAGTTGTATTTTAAATTATATAAAGGATTGTTTATTGTATCTGGTAATAAGCTGCAAAATTGATAGCAGTGCAGGTGGTGCATGCCAAGGTTGATGTTCTGTGTGTGGAGAAAATAAAGGGAATTTAATCTGCATAATTGAAGAATTGCTGTGAAGAAATATCTATGTTACATTTTGAACATATTGAGAACAAGGAAAAAGGGTAAGGGAACATAATATGGGATGACACAGACTTTTTTCCATAAATCAAACCTATAATTTTATACAAAACAGACCTGACCTTAATAATTTAATTCTTAACATGCAATATAATTGGAACCATCACAGTAAAGCAAATCATATAATTATTGTATGGATTATGTACTTTAAAGATAATAAAATGAGGACTTATTAGCTACTGAAAATATGCAGAAAAAATACACTTAAGAGTTTAAGATTCTTCTAAAATATGCTGCACTGGGTACCCATATGTGACACACACACTTTTTTTCCCAATATTTTTAACATGAACATTGTTTCAGAATTTTTTTAAAACATTTTTAGGATTTGTGTTAGAAAAGCTAAAACTAAATGCATGTATAGATCAAAGAAGCATCATAGACATTTTAATTTAATTAACATTTAATTTACATTTATTTAAAATGTAGCATTAAATAGAAAGAGAAAAGTATTTAGTAAGAAACAGTATTAGCCAAACTTCAGCAATTGGAAGGAAAATTAAGTCCTTTATCCCTGGCAGTAACCTATCCACTTAAAGTCATTCTGCACAGGTTATGAACATTCTTAAAACCATTAACACAACCATTTGTAAAAAGTGACAAATGTAGCATATACAGATTGTGGTCACATCACATTTCCAATAAATGAGATATGTGTCTATTTTAATGGCTGCAACAAACCCTATGCAATTTATCACCATCCAAGGGGCAAAGAAATTTAGAAAAAAAAATAAAATAATAATAATAATAATCCTTGTACAAGTAAACCCTTTTTAAGTGATTTATGATTATTAAAAGATACAGTTACTGGAAAGTTAACTATTTACCATGTTGCTAAAGTACTAAAGTTAACTCCGTCTACTGACATCCCAACTGTTTATGGTTCAGACACAAACCAAAGTCACAGAATAAGGAATAAAGAATGTTCCTTATTCTACGCCAGAGTCTGAATGCATCAGATCATACTTCTGGTTATAGCATGTGTTCCTCAAGCAAATGGGGACACCTCCATGGTCTAGTGTTAGTGTTTGCAATTACTAATACATGGTTCAAATCCTGGTCAGGCCAAGGGAAAGATTTTTTTGAGTTTTTCCTTACTCTGAGAAGGTGAATATCAGATAGTTTTAAGGTGCCAAGGACTCCAAGCCCATTTGCATCATCATTAATTTATTGAATTTCATTCATTCTTACAGATTTTCACCTACCTGAAGCAAAGAGAACAGGAAACAGGAATCTCACTAAACCTTCCTTTGGAATTCCTGCAAAATGCTTGATGCTTCTTTGATAATCTTTGCCCTTCAAACCTCCATAAAGAGAACAGAGAAAAAGGCATGTGTGTAATGTAAATGTTATATAGAAAGCTTTCAAGTTAGACTAGAGAAACTTGAACATCAATATATTACATAAATACCATAAGGGAAATTTGTTTATTTAACAAAACTTGCTTTATTACTCCAGTGCAGTGTAATAAATATATTTCATAACTTAGACATTGTCAAAAGCTATTATAATAATTACAAATATTATGGAAGTTATATAAAACTTATGATAAACAATTAGCTTAAGGAATAACTTTTTGTTGAAATACTAAGGAGATACAATAATTAAGGTACCCCAGAATTTGGCCCTGGTCACTCATTCAGATAGACATCCATTACAACCAAGATTTTGAATGCCATATGGGTATACATTAATTCTATCTTAATTTGCATACATATATATATATATATATATATATATATTATTGCTCTATGTTCTTACAGTTTTTGCCAACCTTTTGATTTAAAGTCATTATTCTGTTCATAATAAACCATTGTTGATTAATACTTTCTTTTCTCCAGATCTTTATATTCAAACACTATAAGCTCAATATATGCTTTGTCTCAACATAATGCACATTCACTCTGTGAAAAACCATTTGTCCTTTTTACCTCCAAACAAACTCCTATTCTTAATCAGCAATTCCCTCTCGTTCTTCTTTATTCACATTATCTATAAACCTCTCTCTCTTTCCTATCTGTTTTTCATTGACACATAATATACTAACAACCTCTTCTTCACTAGTTCACTAAAGGACTTTTTTATCTCTCTGTCTTCAAGTTTTCTTCTTACATCCTTCCAAGAGTTTTTATTTTTTTCTCTCCTTCTCCATACATTCCCTAAACCATTACTTTCTAAATTGATTCTTAAATCACTTACCCATCCCTGTATTTGTAAACTCATTTCATGGTATTAAATTTAAGACCAACCTTGTGTCAGAACTAATACATTGAAGCAATTTATATACTCTTAATTAACTGGTGAGTAGATTTAATACTCTTATGCTTCAGATACCATTAAATTATACAAAACATGTTTCACAGGTCATTGCTCACAGTTGTGAGTTGACTGTTGGATTTGTTGATGGTTGGATGAACTTTTGGGCTAATTTGTCTTCTGTTGGGATCTCAAAGTTCATAACCTTATCTTCACATTTTTTTATAACTTTTCCCATATTCTTAGCTCCAAAGATCTATTTACAATTTTAAGTATTTGATTTCCATTTCTACATCATGTTTATCTCTCCAAAAGTGATGTGCAACTGCTGATTTTTCTATCTGATTGTACTTGATGTTTCTTCAGTGTTCTTGGAGCCTTATGCCAATGCTTCTTTTCGTTTTGCCAATATACACTTTGTTGTATTCTGAGCAGTTGATTTTATAGATTCTTTTCATTAGGGATACTGTCATTATCACCAAAATTGAGTAGATTATTTAGACTGAATTTGTTCACTATGGGGCAAAATAATACTGAACTCTGAGTATTTTCTGAAAATTTCAGATGGCCAAAGGATGATAAGTAAATTTCCTGTGAATGATACTTTCTTTTCTTGTTGTCAATGTTTCTTGTTTGAATTTATTGATTTTTTTATCTACTGTTTCTTTGTTGTAGCCATTGGTTTTTGCCATTTGTATTATCTGTGAGTAGTACTCAATCTCATTCAAGGGTATGTTGATGAGTCTATGTGCTAAGCCATTAAGGACTGCATGTTTGTATGCTGTGGGATTGAAGTCACTTGCTTTTAGTTTTTGTCAGTATGCACATTCTTTCTGTATATTCCAAATTTAAAATTATTGTGTGTTCTTATAATCTTTAAGTCAAGGAAAGGAATAGTGTAGATATCACCTACATATCTGTACCAGAATTTAAAAATGATTTTCAATTATTTGATGATTTGCATTTCATAAATTCTGAAGCAGAACAAGTTTGATTCCTTTCCTTGACTTAAAGTTTATAGGAACAGGCAATAATTTGAAATTTGCAATATACATAAAGGATATGCATACTGACAATTACAAAGTAACACAAGATCGCAGATTTGATCCCGGCCAGGACCGATGGATTTTTTCGGGTGTAAAAATCCTATGTATGGCTTCCTTCAGAAGAGAAGTAAAGCTGTGGGTCCCATGCCATACATTTATGGCATGATAAAGAACCTCATGCCTGAAAAAAGAGGCCTCTGAGCAAAATTTTATGGCTGTTTCACATGCTGATTTGAATGGGACGCTGATGATCTGAGATGTTAAAGAGCATCCATAAATAAACAAATTAAAAAAATTACAAAGTACAAGCACTCAACCTTAGCACATAGAATCATTAACATACCCAAGAATAGTTTGATTACAGATAATACAAATAGCAAAAACCAATAGATATAACAAAGAAATTGTAGACATAGAAGTCTAGAAATTCACACAAGAAAAGAGGCTGAAACAGATTACAACACTGACAGCTAGAAAAGAAACTACCATTTACAGGAAATTGACTTATCATCCTTGGGTCACCAAAAATTATAGAAAATACTCAAAGAATTCAGTATTATATTGTCGCTAATAAACAAATTCAGCCCAAATAATCCACCCACCTTCAGTGATAATGGCAGAATTCCTAATGAAAAGAAACCAGGAATCCATAACATCAACTGCTCCGAATGCAACACAGTGTATATTTTTAATTAGCTGGTGAATCGATTTAATACTCTTACGATCCACTTACATTAAATAATACAGAACATGTTTAACACACAGAAAGATCTGTCTACAAATTATCCTACCATTCATGAAATTTTCACATACAGGTCAATACCTGCATTGTAGCTTTGAGTTGACTGCCAGATTTGTTGATGATTGGATGGACTTGGTATAGCTCTCATGGACATTTTATAACTAATGATTAATCTATCTTCTGTTGGGATCTGAAAGTTCATAACCTTCTCTTCATATTTTTTATAACATTTTCAAAAAAAAGGAAAGAATCATTGTATAAAAGTATATAGTCAAACAATAATATAAGTCAAGAGAAATGGTTAGATTACTTCACAAATTTATATGGATTTTATTACTTTCCAGTCTTGCTTGCATTATTTTCATGGATAAAATAATTTATTTCACATTATTTCTTCTTCTCCCATGATCTTTTTTACATTTTAAAAATTCCTTGTAAAAGTTCTTGCTTTGTAAATAATCTTCCTTTGATTTTATATTTCCAAATTCCTTCCATTTTTACCAACATTGTCTTAACATTCTCCTTATTTATTTTACAATCTTCATCAAACTAATCCTTACCATTTGTAATTCTCCACATTTTCACTTTCTTCTTCTCACCTGCCCAATATATTATGACATTTAAAATATTAATTGGATTTTCAATAAACTGATCATTTAGTTAAGTATAGTAACACCTAATACTCACCTCTTGTGTATGATCAATGAACGACACTGTTTATAACTTCTTTTCAGTTTACAAATGCATTTTCAATGTTACATTCTCTTGACATGTTTGTTATCCCATTTTGACATATTTTTTCTATGTCAGAATTAAAAAAATTGTCCAAATTTGATCTTATACTCATTTTTCATTTAAATCTGATATATGCCCATTTCTGTCTTCTTCCTTCCTCTAAAAGAAATAGTTACAAGCAAGGTACCCATCAATATAGACAAAGTAAAAGTAACAACAAGCAAAGTATTTAAAAAAGTTCAAGCATTTGCATTATTATTCATATAGAAATTAGTCTATAGTGTAGAATGCCTCGTCTATCAGATATTGTGCTAGTTTTGTTTTAAATTTAGTTGTTCATTACACATTGTAATACTCTCAGGTAAGACATTATAGAATTTAAATCCAACATACAAGAGTAAGTCCTTAAGTAAGTTACAAATGGATATACAGCTTACAAAATAAAAGTACTGATTTGAAAAATACTTTTATTTCTCAATATAATACCCCTGTTGAGGCACTTGTTGCATCATTTCACAAGCCCCTGAAATCCAGCAGCATAAAATTCTTTGGGCTGCTGTCTGAATTGTGTGAGGATTTCCCTTCTTACAGCTTCATCATCAGGAAATATTTACCCAAAAGATTATGTTTAAGAGAACTGAATAAATGGAAGTTGCTTAGAGCAAGGTCAGGACTACACAGAAGAGGCTTGAGGACTTCCAAATTAAAATTTTGCAGTGTCTCATTTTTCTCGTTAGCAGTAAGAGGACATGCAATGTAATGCAAGAGTAACATGTCTTTGGTGAGGAGTCCTGGTTGCTTCTGTTGAATATAGTTGTAATATCTACACATTTAACAATTTTTACAAAATTTCCTCAGAATTTTACAGAAGGAATCAGCATTTATAGTTTGTCCTTGAGGTTAGAATGCAGTAAGCAGTATCCATTGTAATCCCAGAATACTGTGAGCATCACTTTCCAGGTGGAAGGTGTCACTTAAATTTTTATTTTTGGTAAGCGATGCTTGATTTTTATGTGCATTGACACATGCTTTGACTTGAACTGGTAAGACTCATCACCTATGACAATTACAGCTAGATATTGTGTTCTTTATCATCATAGCAATTGAAATGCTGTAATGTCACACCCATTCTTTGCATTTTGTGTTGCGAGTCAGCATATGAGACACCCATCCTGTACAGACTTTGAAATGACCTAACCTGTCATGCATTATGGGGTAGGCCATGCCAAGCAATAGCAGTGGCTATAGTGTCTATAGTTATTCTTCTGTTTTCTCAGATTAAATCTTTAACTCAATGCAAATTCACCTCTGTGGTGACCTCCATTGGCTGGCTGATGCAATGTTTTTCTTTGATATGCGCCTGTCCTTCATAGAACTTCTGCACCTAATTGTAGCAGCTTAACATGACAGGCACTTTTAACTATAGATAGGAAGCATTTCTTTATGAATATTCTTTGACTCCATACATTTTGCCCACAAAAATCACACAACAGAGGATGCTTAAAGGTTGTACACTCACTCTCAGAAATGCTGCATTCTTGTAACTGCTGTTTCAATATTATAAACATCAATTATCTCATGTCAAATGTCACAAATTACCACTTGATTAAAGCTGCCATCTAGTGGCAACAACCTCAGATGTCTCATTCAAATATGTAGTACTCTACATCATTTGTAAATTTTTTTATGACTTTACTCATATTTTTGTACTTTTTCATAGATTTTGAGTCTATGGTTAGTTCAGGCTAGTTTTTCTTTATTTTGAGTTTCACTTGTTAGTTCATATGAAAACACATCAAACAGAACATGATAGGTGGCAGAGATATAATTTTACCTAAGGTAAGACCCAAGAAAAATTCCTTTTCATAGGCCAGAAATATTCTCCATTTAATGAAGAGCATGAAATGATTTATTTATGACTTTTTTTAGAATGAAATTGCTAACTGTAACTAAATTTGAATGTATAAAATATAGTGAACTTTTGTAACAGTGATGTCAAATATTAACATTTTAAAAAATTGAGTTGAGATTGTAACGTACACATCACTAAAATTCAATAGAATGGAAGAGGTCAACCAGGAACTGACAAAAGGAGCAATGACTCCCGAAGCTAGTCTTCCATTCTATTGAATTTTAGTGATGTGTATGTTACAATCTTGACTCAATTTTTTAAAATGTTAAATTTGAATGGTTTATGTAATCCTTGTGAATGGATCTAAGGATCTAAGATCTGATGATAATGTTTATAGAACTGATTCTTTTTGTCGATAATTCACTCAGTACTTTTTTTATTTGTTTATTTACAGTTGGGTGTTTCTCGCATTAATGCAGGGAGATGTAACTAAAGCAGAGCTGTATATGCGCTTTGAAAATAACTTAGTGAAACTTCAACGCCAATTCATCAATATTAACATTGTTTTGAACCAGGTAATCTGTGTTTCCTAAATAAATGTATTCAAATGAACATCTTAAGCAAAACAGTTTACTTTTTTTAATAATAAAATGAAAACATTTTTAATTCAAACTAATTCAGAAGTCAGATTAGTTGATAAAATAGAAAAATATGACCCTAAAACTGTTCTGAATTTATGGTAGAATTGTCATACATTAAATACTCATGCTTGTTTCTTTCTCAACAGAATCTTAGAATTACTGCCTATTACCATATTGGCAGGGTATATTGTGTGTGTATATATATATAAGTGATGTAGTCATTCATGGCAGTAGAAAATCAGGGTCCACATCTTAAACATTGCTTCTACTGCTAAATGTAGAGTGCAAGCTTCTAAAATCTTAATAACTATAACTAACACTCATGTATGCAGAACAGGGAGAGAGAGAAAGAAAATCTTTAAAAACATATCTTAGTAATTGAACTATTTAAGCAAAAAAATTAATTATCCCAATTTTTAATGACCATTTGATTAAAGTCTAGAATCTGCAGGCTGAGAAATTATTGTATACTTTTATGTTTTGAAATCACAATTTAGCTCTAATTAATAATTACATTTACATTTTTTTTCAATGGTCTCAGAAAAAAAGGCTTAGAACGTAAGCTTTATCCAGTGTTAATTTTCTTTACTTCAGTTAATACAAATCAAAATAAAGCAATTACTTCATGAATTCACATAAAACTTCATAGCCTGCACTCAGTAGCAGCTTACTGTTTGCAAAACAGCTGATTATTGCTTCTGGAGAATGTCTGCATAGAGCATTGCTACTTCAAACATAGTATTTTTTTATCTTATTTTGATTTAAAGTAAAACACTAAAAATCATGTCGTCTCATTAAAACTCTCTTTAAATTTTACAAACACACGTATAAAAGTAATTTTGATACATGTTTCGTGAGGTACATTCCTTACATTGTCAACCAAAACGACGACTGAGGAGTCAATTTCAGCAAAGTATGTATGTTACTATGCTTGCTCTGGTGGTCTGTTAATGAACTTTTTTAAGTTCACTTTTTTAAGTGTGTTTGTGAAACTTAAAGAGAGTTTTAATGCGACGACATGATTTTTAGTGTTTTACTTTAAATCAAAATAAGATTAACAAAAGTTTCACTGTGTGGATTCCGACATTCCGTAAACATAGTATTTTTTTATATTAAAATAATAAATTTTCTCACATTTAATACACTAAATTAAATTGCCATTAACATGCAGGTTTACTATAATTATCTACTTTTGATAATTTGATGAAAGTAAAAAGTTTAAATGATAAATATTCAGAGACAAAACTAACAGTATATTTTAAATTTTTTACCTAGAGGAAAAAAAGAGATCTGAGTAGGCCCAGAAAGCAGTGGAAAGATTGGTCTTAAAGAGTCGGAATGAAACATGTGTTCTAAAGAATGAAGTAGATGATAATGAAAATAATATTTAATAATTAAATGAATTGTGCTTATTACAAAGCTATAGACAATGGAGTATATAACCTACACTAATGTTCACACTAACTTCACTAATTTACACAACACTAGGACATGTTTTGGAAGCAATTGCTCCCATAATCAGCTTTTTACTGACTACTATTCGATTGGTGGCTGGATCCCAAAGTGCTTGTATGGCAGTCTCTAATGGTTCTAGTAGGAACTTGTTAAGTTCATCCATGGGTAGAACATCAAGATTTATGAAATTATTTTTATTTTCTTAGAATGAAAATATTTTCCCAAAATGAATATCCTAATGTAGGACTATTCATTTTAAGCAAATTGATAAAACAGCAGTGCCATGATGCACATACCACAAGAATTATGAATGAATTTAGGTAATCTTTGAATATACGCCACCCAACTCATTAAGATTACCTATAATTCTGTTTGGAAAGCAAGGAAAAAAAGATTATATGAATTCAAATTGATATGTTAAGATTTAAGTGTATAAATTGAACTACCAACTTAAGACATAGTCAGAAAAGGATAAACAAGACTCGAACTCAAAAACAAATGACCACCTCTTACTTTAAAGCTAATGTCATAACAATGGTGCTAGAGTGATGCATTAGAAACCTCCTTCCCTATTGTGCATTATGCTTTTGAGGGCACCTTCAATAGCCAATGATGTACTGGCTCTTTAGAAACTTATAGGCACAGCTTCAAAATTTAACAGATAGGCCATGCAGTTTCTATCCCAAATTGATGTACTTCATATACATAACTAGATAAGCAGAAAAAGGATAAAACTCTTAGGAAGTCAGAAATTTAGTATCACACAAAATATAAATGGAAATACCTTAAAACTATGTATTAATAAAAACTATTACAGTGGATACAAAGGTATGCATAGGCTGTATTAAATGTATATATGTCTAAATTATGCAATATTCATTATGTATTGCTAATGTAAAGTGAATGCTATATAATTTAATTGTTAAAATATCAGGATTAATAGAAGAAATAGCATTGCAGTCAATTATGCTGGTGATGAAAAAAATCACAATGTTCATTACATTTGCACAATGGAAGTAATTAATAACTAGTATAGATATTGGGAAAATGCATAAGAAATTTAATATAAATAATAATACAAGTTAACATTTAGGAAGTTTTTATTTATTGCTTTTTTTTTGTGTTTTTAGGTTTTATTTTGCCTCTTGGCAAAAGCAGTTTTTTGCCCCCAGTTGACTTGCTATGATGTTCTTTGGCAGCACTTAAACATTACTGCTCTTATTTATTTTCTTGAGGTGAGCATAGTATCTTTGTTCATTTGTTTTTACTTATTTTGTTTGATAGACTTTAGAAAGAAGGGCATAATTTTTAAGCCATGGAATGAATACTAGCACCTATGTTATAAGAAAATCACATGATTCAGAGAGATGGAATATATTGCACCTAGAATAGATCAGATATCTGCATAGAACTGATACAAAGAAAACTTTAGAGCTAGAGAAGTTACATAGTTATTATTGAAAATGTAAGATGTGTTATATACTTGAGGATTACTCTGCAAGTTTTTAGTGTAGGTTACAAAAAGAAAAGTGTTTAAAGCTATTGCAACTTTTCAAAGTACTTGCAATTAACACTTATACATTTGAACATTCATTGATGCCATTTTGATAATGCCTCTGACCAACTTAGAAAATAAGAGAGATGCAGAAATGCTCTGACCCTTTGAGTGGCCAGGCTATTCAAAGTTCTGGCTGAGATGCATTGTCATTGTGCAGAAATCTTTATTGGTTTGCTCTCTATTCTGCAATAATCCATAGAAGGCAATTACAGTTGGCAGTCATGGTTTATTTTGTATCTAATAGGTTCATCAAATAGCCTATTTTTGTAAAAAAAGATACCAACTTCTTTCCTACATTTTCACTCCATTTAAATTTTTGTTGGTAGGTTGTCATAAAAGCACCATAGTGCCTGACTACCATTTTATTTGCAGGTCATAATGTAACATCTATGCATAGTTCATCTTCTGTTATAAATATTTTAGTGTTGCATCATGTCCCATTGTCAGTTTTTCAAGCGCAAAATGACATCATTCCACTTGAGCTGCCTTCCATTAAGGAATATGATGCCTAATGAGCACAACACTTGTTGGTAAGAAGATGGTTCTTTATGATGACTCTATTGCTGTTAATTCAGTGGCAAGGTTTCTCTGAATATCAGCATATACAAGGATCACTCTGAAATTTTTAAAAATATTCAACAATGAGTAATCAGAAATTAATGCAGCTGTTATTATCTTTAGATTGAAATTTAGATAACATGAGCAAGTATGATCATGCTTTAACAATGTGTTGCATCAGCTCATCTGTATATTTGTTGGTCCTGGTGGTGTAGTGGTAACCATACTTGCCTTCTAAACCCAAGATTGCAGGTTCAAACCCAGCTAGGATCGATGGATTTTTTCAGGTTTAAAAATCATGCATATGGCTTCCTTCAGAAGGGAAGTAAAGCCGTGGGTCCCATATCATACATTTACGACACGATAAAGAACCTCAAGCCTGAAAGAAGAGGCCTCTGAGTAAAATTTGTCAGCCGTTTCACGCCCTTAATAGAATGGGACGCTGATGACCTGTTAAAGAGCGTCCGTAAATAAACAAATCAATCAATCATCTATATAGGAACATAGTTGGATCACGAGTAAGTATGCATCTGACAGAAAAGCATTTCCATTCCATTATAATTTTATTACTTTAAAGTTGGTTTAGAAGAGAGAGAATGCTTTGAAAGAGTGTGTCATACATTTAAAGATTGTTGCACTTGGCAAATTATCATTTACCAATGATTTGCTGAATTTAAGAGAGTAAGGGGCTCTCTTGAAGATGAGGACCATGCAGGAAGGCCCTCAACAGCAACAACAGATGAAAATGAGATGAAGTTGATATGTTGTGGGAAAATAAATGTAGTACATATGCTCAAACTTAGAAAGACCTGAATAATGGATTTGCAGCAATAAGAAAGATGTTGAAAGAAAAAATGTTAGGAAATTCTGCAGTCACTGGAGCTTCATTACCTCATAGATGAGCAAAAGTGAGTGCTAGTAGACTGGTGCCAGAAAGAATGTTAGAAAATGACAATCGTTAATCTTGGTCTTTACAGGAGAGGATCCTCCAACAAAAGTAAAGAGATCGATAAATGTTGGCAAGAAGATGATCTACTCTTTCTTCTCAGCTGCAGTCATGTTGTCGCAGCTTTGCTTGAAGGACAAAACACAATCATGGCAGATAGTACTCCACAAAATGTTGCCCAAAGTCTTTGATGGGCTGAGGCTGAAGTGTCAAAAACAGACCTGCAAGAAATCCTGCTGACCATGACACTGCCTCTGCATACACTGTACAGGAAGCAATTGAATTTCTGGAAGAGTCAGGAAACTAATGTCTGTCTTATACCTCTACAGTCCAGACCTCCCTATGTGTTTTTTTTGCTATTCCCTAAAGTAAAAAGAATACTTCATGGTCATCCATTTGAAACTCCTGAAGCTGCAGTGTCTACAAAAGGAGTATGTTTGTAGCATTACCAAAGAAACTTGGCATTCAGCATCCACAAAAGGTTTTGAGCAAATAGGATATTTCTAGATTGTGTGAAGAGTACTTCAAAAAGATGTAATGGTAAAAGCTTCTTTTTCATTGCTATTGTTTACATACTTAAAACTTACAGTGACCCTCGTTTGAAATGAAAATTCTTCACCACCAAATTGTGTACAGCTTCAATTGTTTCAAGAGTCACAGCTGTGTGGGGACAGGCTGAGCTTCGAGTGATGCTCAACTTCTGAAACTAATGAAATTATTTCTAATGGTGACTGAGCATGGTACAGCATCACCAAAAGCAACTACCTAAGAATCATGACACTGCTTTATAACTAATTTGCTTTTATAATTATAACAAATGATGGAATGAAAATCACATTTTGAGAATTCCATCACATCTACTAAATGCACCATTGAATATATTTACTTACACCTCTAAGAAATCAATTCTTCCAGTCATCAGATAAAGGATTTATAGCTTCAGAACAATCCAAATTCAAGTAAAAGTAGCCACAAAGTTGTAAAAGTACTCTATTATTTTACTGCTTAAATTTTCTCGTTCTCATAATATAACAAATAAAAACAAAAAGGAGAATAAGAATAGTTACTTTAAAATTTTCTTTCTTATTAGGGCTCATTAGATAAAAAGTTGTTAGTTTCATACAATAAATAAAAAAACAACTATAATATTAAAAATTATATTTACTATAATGCACCCTAGTTGATTCATAATTATATTTTGCAGAAAGCACCATGGAAAGTGGCACTAGCACCATTGATACTTACACTCTTTTTGAGTGTTGGACCAGGCTGTCTGTTTATATTAATTGTCTCTACAGTTTATATTATGCTCACAAAATTTGCAGGTGAGTATTTAAGTGTTACAGTTTTAGCATGTATAAGGAATATTCAATGATATATATATCTGCTGAAACTGAGTAATGTAATTTGTTGCATTTCTTGGTTTATAATGCTTTGGTGTCAGTAACTAGCACTGTGAGAGAGAAAAAGGATGTAAGGTGTATCTATCCTGCCAGTCTATAAAGAAATTGATGAATTTTGAATATTGTGCCATCATTAAATTCGTTATAAGGAAGAAACAAAGCCAAAGGGGATGATGCACTTTTGTACAAAAGGGTGAAATTTTGGGCTAAGTGATATAAATGGGAACAGGATTCAATTGAAGATGTTCTGCAATAGGATATCCTGTTTTTACTGTCCCATGTGAGTCACTTGTCCATAACGTTATAACTTGGAAATTTATCAAACCACCAGTAGCTTGGTGGGGAGGCTGGTAGGAACAAAAGATAGGCACAACTAATAAATGGTTGAGGAAGTATTAAGAAAAATTCAAATGGATGAGGAGGCTCTGAAAATCTTATTGGTGGAGATAGAAGCTACCAATTGTTCAAGATGGTACTGACAAGCTGGTGCCAAGTCATTTTATGATGGTAAACATATGACTACAGTGCTCACCATCTAGAGCCAGACATTCATTAGGACCTTTACAAAGAAATGAAACTAAGGGAAAAACCAAGAACATTTCCTAAAGTGGTGAAAAAGGATCTTCTCATCCTGCAGAACTAGCACGAGGTCCAGCTAACTTGAATTATTATAAATCTGTGAATTTTGAGATTCAGTCATAAAAAGCAATCTACAAATACACTTTCTATTCCATTTATTGTAAAAGGTACAAGTTGATATGGGGAAAGTTTCATATATCATGATCTATATATATACATATATATATATATGTGTCGGTCCTGGTGGTGTAGTGGTTACCATACTTGCCTCCTAAACCCAAGATCGCGGGTTCGAACCCGGCCAGGACCGATGGATTTTTTTGGGGTGTAAAAATCCTAAGTATGGCTTCCTTCGAAAGGGAAGTAAAGCCGTGGGTCCCGTGTCGTACATTTACGGCACGAAAAAGAACCTCAAGCCTGAAAGTGAGGCCTCTGAGCAAAATTTGTCGGCCATTTCACACCCTGAGTTGAATGGGATGCTGATGACCTGAGCTGTTAAAGAGCGTCCATAAATAAATAATTAAAAAAAAAAAATGATCTGTATATGTATAATTCTCTCAAGGAAATTTCTGCATTAAAATTTTAAACTTTTTTTGAAAAAAAAAATGCATACATAAGCACTCATTTTATAGTATACACAATATTGTTAATTTTATCTTTTTAAATAATCTTAAACTTCTTGACATTTCAAAGTTACTGTATTATTTCAAACATAGCTATCGTTCTATGTAAGTCTTGTTTTTATATATAGTACCTATTAAATTTTATTTATATTATCATATATTGTTTATGCATCTGCATCTGGTTTCCCTATTCTACAATTCTATAATTAAATTATATGCATACTTGATTGTATGCAAGATTTGTAATAATTGGCTTCCATATGTTATGTTTCTTGACATGTCTGTTAAGCGGATAATGAGATAGATGAAATAAATTATAGACTTATAATCAGTGATGGATTCAAAAAGGAAATAAATATATTTTTGCTTATGAGTTGCACTAATGATTCTAAATTCTAAGAAAGCAAGACCTGTTTTTAGGAAAAGTTAATTCACTTTTAAATAAAAATTAAATTAGCAATTGTTAGAGTCCAGAAAACATATTTAAAGTTACACAACAGTTCATCTACTGTATCAGAGAACTCAGTAAATTTCTCTTAAAAACCTCAGATTATATTTATTACCATTAAGCACAGTGGAACGTTTCACTTCTGAACACTGTCATGCATACATCATATATTACATAGATAATAGCATTACAAAATTGTGAAGATTACTCACCATTTATACATTTTTAATGTTATATGAGGGTTGCTCAATAAATATTAATCATATTGTTTTTGACCACATACCTTTACTCACTCTCATAATTTTCATGATCCTTCTGAAAGGATTTTAAAGCAGTCTTTGTTGGATGCAATGAACCTGCCCCAGCATTTCTGCCAGTCCTCAAAGACACGTTAAAAACCATTTTTGATAGGTTCTTCAAAATCACCTCCACAACCTTCACCACTGCTTCTGATGATATAAATGTCTCCTACAAAGTTTTTTTTTTTTTTTTTTTTAAATTGGAGGAAAGAAAAAAGTCACATGGCGCTAAATCTGGATTATAGAGAGGATGAGAGATACTTCTCACATTAATTTTTGTGAGATATTTAGCAATAATATTTGCAATGTGCAGCAGTGCATAATCATGATGCAGCATCGAGCTTATTGCACACAAATGTATTATATGGTCTTGCAGAGGTTTCAGGATATTTCTTTAATATTGCCCAGTTATAATTATATGTGCAGATATGACATGTTGTTAAAGCATTCCTTGAATATCATAACTTTTGGAGTAGAAGCAAACCATTTTTTCTTTTTTTGTTGGCAATGATGGAGAACACAGAGTTCTCTTTTTTGCTCTCAGGATCAAAATGATGTAGCCAAGTTTCATTTATAGTGAAAGAAATCCTGCTTCTTCTGTAACATTATCTTGAACTGCATGAAAACATGCACACAAATGTCCTTTTGTTTGGGAATCAGCAATCTTGGAATTCACTGTGCACAAGCATGTCTCATGTGCAACTTTTCTGTTACTAATATGTGGGTGGCACATAGTGAACTTTTGGAATTTCTTAAAATGTTCTTAATGTTATTTGACAATGCTGTCTCAAATTTTTTTTTCATTAGAGTACAAACTAAAGAACCAGGTCCTTCCTTTGAAATTGATTGCCTCCTCTCTTTAAGCATTTTAAACCATCTTCAAACTGTGCTATTGGAAGAACAAACTCTCCATAGGTTTCCTGTAACATTGCATAGGCCTGAACTGAAAACATGTTGAGACAAAAGCAAAATTTCAGAGTAGCACATTGTTCGTCACATGTCACTTCCATTTTGCTCTAGGCAGAACTGACAGGCAGGAACTGGAAGCAACAATAATGAAACTAATATCACATGTGCATTATGCATTAAGCTAGCAAATATTTAAATTAAATTTAGCATTAGAAATTATGTCTGTAAAAAATTATGATTAGTCTTCATTGAACATCCCTCATAGTAAGCTTTGTTAATTAAATATTGATGTATCAATTTTATAAAACATTTTTACTTTGTAACAATATTAAATTTTCACAGGAAATACATTATGAAACTTAATTACAATATAACTAGGGATCTTCTCAAATAAGCACAATCTATGTATTGTTAAGGGATTGTTATCTCTTGCATAATCTATATATGTATTTTAGCATTGGTTTTCTTTGAAAATGTAAACTTTAATAAGTATAAGGAGTATGAATAAAATTATGTGGTATATGTCGTACTTAACATTTGTATTGCTTCACTTACTTGTGTAATATTTGAATAAGTGAAGCAATATGAGTGTATAGTACGACATATATCACATGATTTTATTCATATGACTTGACTTCACTGTGTTAGTTCCACATATTTTTTAAAATAAGTTTCTTTTTAAAAATGTTTTAATTGAAGTATAAGGAGTTTCAAAAGTATTGTCCCAAATGTTTTAACATGTGTCATTGTACTTTAAATTAGCGTAACTGCCTTTTTTGTAATGTAATGTGAAAATTTATTGAAGCCTCCCAAAACTTATCATAAGGAGTGTGTGAAACATTAAGAATAAAATATTCTGGCCATGATTTGTTGTATGTATTTGATCATAGTATCTAAGTATTAAGTAGGTTTTTATTAGTGATGGTTGCCAGTTTCATGTCTAGCATATGTAAATTTTTTATTAATATTTTAGCCTAGCATTTTAACCTATTAAAATGTTATGTTATTTCTGATGATATTTAATTGTATTCGAAAGCCATTAATTACTACATTTATAGTGATATTTTTAATTTGGGGCAAAGAACTTGTAGAATGATTTATATATATATATATATATATATATATTCCATGCCACAGGAAATTAATAGTTCAAGAAAAATAGCTTTAGATGTTCTATTCCCCTGATTATAAAATCTACTCTTGAATTTTTAATCCAGTTTACATTTCTTTTTACTGTATACATTTTTTTAAATTCCATTTTAACAGAAGACTTAAATCATGTTTTAATTTATGTACTTTCTTCTCAGGTATCCCAGGGAAAGATTCAAGAACTATATCAGCTGTAAGGAAATGGAAGATAGCTCTTCTAGGAGGAGCTGAAGAATATTGGGTACCTCTATTAATGCGTGCATTTTCAGCTCTTTTGTCTGCTGTATTAACTATAGCTGCTCTGTATGACAGGAGTTCATGGAAACTTTGTGCCTGGGTTTGGTAAGCAAAATCCTTTTATAGTACTATAACTAATAATAAATACCTTGAGAATTATAAGAATCAAAGTAATTTTATTGACTTGGAGACTAATACTGGGAAACAGAAAGTTTCTATTGCTATTGATGATTAATATCATTTGACATATTATAACTTATTCAATAGAACTTGTAAAGAAAGCAAGAAAGGAAGAAAAAGTTAACTTCAATATATGAATTAATAAGAGAGTCATACTGAAAGTTTCTGCAAACTGATAAGTATAGGAACAAATGAGTTTAGGTTTCTGCTTTATTGCTTCTCAAAATATCTCCCCTTAAATCTTATGTGTTTGTCCATTCAATGGAACTAGTCTTCAAAGTAGTGCTCACATTTCTTGAAGCACTTCAGACACCAATTAAAGGTTTGAATTGCAACTTCAGTGGGTTAAAGGGCAAGTTGCACATTTTCTTTCTGATGATTGGGAACAAGAAGTCATATGGTGTGAGGCTACAACTGTAGAGCAGATGGCCATTACTTTTACACTTGAAGTGACCAAAATGTCAACTGTCTGGAATGATGCATTGTGATGGTAGAGAATGATATGACTTTGAAGTTTCTCTTTGTAAGTTATGGTAATATAATACTTGGTATTAATCTTTTGATCCTGCAGAGGAACATAGATGCCAGGACTGAATCAATGAGACAACCATCTTCTTGACAGTGCTTCAACTTTTTTTGACTTTCATTGGTTTACCTTCATTGTGTCAAATCCTATTTATTTTTTGACTCATAATAGTAAGTGATGTTTTTTCATCTGTCAAATACAAACTTGACCAGTCTTGATTGAATTTCTTAAGCATTTTCTTATGTCAATACATTTATTTCTTAGCTTCTGTCAAATTATATAAAATTCACAGACCACATAGCTTCCTCTTAGGGATAAGATTATAGAGGATCTTTTATATTGCAGCCATATCTATCCAAACTTAATTGGAGTGCACATTCTGATAATTTATGTAGTAATTATTTATCTTCTTCTTAAGTTAAAAACTTGTATTAGTGAAAAGCAAATTCTCTCTGCTTATTATGATTTTTTTGTACACACTTGCTATATGATATTCTGTTATGGTATAATTCTTCTGAAGTCAACACGATATGTGTATAGTAAAAGAAAGCTATTAGAGGTATTACTGGTTTGAGTTCTACTCAAACATGTAGACCAACTTTTCAGCTATATCATATTGTGACTCTTCCTTACATTT
This sequence comes from Metallyticus violacea, assembly GCA_030762175.1. Taxonomy (NCBI): domain Eukaryota; kingdom Metazoa; phylum Arthropoda; class Insecta; order Mantodea; family Metallyticidae; genus Metallyticus; species Metallyticus violacea. Next base: position 63,386,820 of record CM060837.1, read on the forward strand.
ATCACTATCTATACTTTACATATAGGATAATTTACAACTGTTTAACTTACATTAATTTCATACGTAATCATGATATGAGGCATATAAATAACCCAAATCACAAAACTGTAAAAATTACAATATGATTATAAACTCATAAGTGTAAGACTGTACAATAAATACTGATCATATTTGGAAATATGAACACTTTAAATTTTCAAAAGCATATCAAAATGTGACTTATTAGTAAAGCTATGTACAGTATTGATGAATTTGATGATGATTCAGAAAGTCTATGATGTATTTTCTTATGAACATACTCTTGAAGCCATTAACAGTGAAGTAGTAAAATAATGTTAATATAGACTTGGCTTGGTAACACTTAAGTGAAATATAAATGTCACCAAACCAGCTCTATAGCAACATTATGAATTTTACTGTTGAATGTACATGATCATCAGTTGATTTTCTTTTAGAAGTATTTGTTATGTTTTGAATGTTATTGTATTTGCCATTATCTTCACTTAATTTCATTGTCTTGTTGATTATAATTTTTAGTTATATGTATTCTTTTGTTGTATATCTTCTTGTCCCCACATCATATTGTAAGATCCATGGATTTAATAATAAATTAAATCCCCAAAGATACCACAATCTCAGGATAGATGATAATCATCTTTAATCATTTGATGCACACTGTCAATTTTCTTGTCACTAGTCCCTGTAGTAGATCAACAAAAAAAATATGTTCCTGGTTTTCATTGCAATTAACTTGTCGATGACTCTTTGATTAAAGTCTGGAATCTGTAGAATGAAGTCTGTCTTTAAATAAGTCATTGTGTAATTCCTTATTTGAAATCACAATTGGATTCAAATTAATATTTGGAGCGGGTCTACCCTACATCCCTACATTTTAATTTCAATTTTCTCTTCCAATGGTCACAAAGGAAAAAGACTTAGAAAGTAAGTTTTGTATATAATTTTCTTTACATTCAATTAACATAAAATGAAATAAAGCGAGTAGGTACTTTACAGCTTCACATGAAACTTAACTAGCCTGTCATTCAGCAACAGCCTACCATTAATGAAATCTGAATATTGTTTCTGGAGAATGTCTGTTTGAAAGCATTATTAATCTCAAATGTAATATTGTTTGGTATTAAAACAACTGAAAGTTTTCTCATATTTAATATATATGACTGCATTACCATTGAAACACTATTTCCGTATAAGTAGGTAGTAGGTAGTATTTTAAAATATTTTGTTAAACTTTGTAATGCAGCAACAATCAATCATATAAAACTGCAGACAATCCTGGGAATGCACATGATAAGATGTGACATTTTAGGTGGTGTGTATACATAATGACTCATGGGCAACAGGCTGCTCTTATCACTTCCTTTCATCTCCCCTGATCAAAATACTGCACAAGTCAAAAGACAATGATTTACATTATGACTGCATAAGAAGATAACAACAGAAATTACAAATGTCAGGTGCAGCATTAAAATCTACAGAAATTTTTGTGCATAAAAATGCATTAAGCAATAGTACACAAAATGAAACATTAACTAATGGGGACAGCCAAACCAGTAAGCTTATAAAGAAGCTGCCTCTGTTCAATAGTATCTAGCAGCTAAACTAGGAAGCAAATTTTAAATTTATAGGCAGCATTGCCTTAAAAACTGAATTGCATATATTATCAACAGAGAGTCAGGTATATTCTCTTTTTTTTATTTTGCAAGCATTCAACATCCTGCAAACTGCCAAGATCTTTTAAGATGAAAAAGTGAATAAAATAATTATGTGAATCAGTCCAAAGTCCTTAGTATATAATATAACCATTATTCATTTTTTCAGGACAAAGGAAAACTCTTGAAATAACCTTACTAAGGCAACATGTGCCAATTGTGATTGAATTTGCAGTTGACAAGTTTGCACAAATGTTCAGTGTGACATATACCATGCAGTAGGGCCTGTTCAATTATTTCACACATTAACTAGACTTAATAACAACCACGTGTGTAATTTATTCTTTGAAAAATGTTAAATGAAAACAGAAATTTATGATACTGTCTTGAGTCCTACAGGTTTGTAGTACTTTGGTGTCTTATGTGGCATATTTAATAAACATGTTTAGGGATTATGTATTTAATTTGTGGAAATGAAATTGCTTTCATTTTATTTTATTTTATAAGTTTAAGAGCATTATAAACTATCCTAACATTATAAAGTTATCCCTGTAAAAATTATCATGGAAATTTTGAATTTGAGCGAGTATAGCAAACTTTCGTTTATTATGGTCTAATGATTCAAGTGAGTGATATAAGGGTTGCCAAAATGAGTTTTAACTTTTGTTACAATGAGAAATCTCCATTATCTATAAACTTTTTTCTCCAAAAATGTTGCATTTTTTTCATTTGGTTGGTATCACCAATGTTTCATTACTCATTTAGTTCTCTTTCATACTTGCAAATGTGGTTGTGTTGGTCAAATTTCCTGAATATATAATTGCTGCATTTCTGTCACACATACTCTAATTAGGATTGGTTTAAAACATATATTACAACTTTTAAAATCTTTTTAACAAGTCACTTTTCATGTATTAGGATAAGTCAATAAGTTAGTTATAAATGGATATAGTACTTACACAAATATAAGCACTGATTTCAAAAATACATTTATTTCTCAACATAATCTCCCTTCACATTGAGATATACTTCCTGTCATTTCACAAGCCCCTGCAATCCAAATTAATAAAATTCTTTGGGCTTCTGTGTGAACCAGGTGCTGACTTCCGTTTCTACAGCTTTATTATTAGGAAAATGTTTACCCAAAAGATTATGTTTAAGAAGGCTGAACAAACAGAAGTCACTTGAAGCAAGACTGGAACAATAAGGAGGATGCTTGAGGACTTCCCACTTGAAATTTCACAGCATCTCATTTATATTGTTGGCAATATGGGGATATGCTTTGTCATGTAAGAGCAACATGCCTTTGATGAGGTGTTCTGGTCACTTCCATTGAATGGTCTTACGATTTCTTGAGGATGTTACAGTAGGAGTCTGCATTAATGGTTTGTTTTTGGGGTTAGAATATGGTGAGCAGTATACCTTCATGATCCCAGAAAACTGTGAGCATCATTTTCCTGGTAGATATTGCCAATTATACTTTTTTTTTCAAGGTGAAACAGAATGTTTCTGCATTGATGCATGCTTTAAAATCCAAGATTCATCACCTGTGATAATTTTGGCTAGCATATCATGTGATTCATCATGATAGTAATAGAGATACTGTAATTCTAACCCATTCTTTGCAGCATCCATGGTACTGTGGTACCCACTGTGCACTATGTGAAATCCTAACCTGTCATGCATTATGAGGTAGGCCATGCAATTTGAACAACCTATAGCAGTGGCTATAGTATCTAATAGTTACCTTTCTGTCTGCTTGTATTAAGGTGTCATTGCAAATTTGTTTCTGTGGCAATCTTCATTAGCTGGCCATTTTGGTGTTCATTTTCACCATATGTCTGACCTTCAGAATCTGAACCCAATTAAGAACAGCTGGACATGACAGGCACTTCTCACTGTAAATGGGAAGCATTTATTTATGAATATGCTTTGATTCCATACAATTTGCTCACAAAAATTGCTTGAGAGTTATACACTTATTCATAGGCACCACCATCTTGAAACTGCTGTTTCACTATTGTAAACATCAGTTGTCTTGAGTCAAATGTCATCAATTTCTACCAAACTATTGCTGCCATTTAGTGCCAATAGCTTCAGGTGCTCCATTCAAATATATAGTACCCTACATCAATTTGTAACTTACCTACTTAATGACATACCCTTATATAAACCAAAATTCAATCTAACGTCCAGCTTATGAAAACTGTATTTGATTTTATAGGTATTCTAATGTTTTTGTATACATTCTGTATACTATGGAATGGTATTGGCCACCATTAGGACAGCAAAGGGAACATATGAGGCGGTATCCTACAATGGATCGTCAGGCTCGAGATTGGACAGGACCTTGCTGTATTTGTCTGGAGCAAATTAAACCATGTACAGCTACAGCAACACCCTGTGGCCATATATTTCATGGAGAGTGTCTTCAGAAGTCCTTGGAAGTCAATACTAATGTCTGTCCCTTATGTCGTTGGCCCGTAATTTTCCTGCCATCAATGTGAAACACATGGAATCAAATATGAAAATAATTCTAAAGATTTACTTAATTTATGTTGATAAACTGTAGGTACTTATTAAACAATGTTAAAGAAAAATGCTAAACTCTGTACTTTTAATATAGATGAATCTTTATATAAAAGTCATATTTCTTAACTTAAAAAGAAAAGCTGAAATGTAACTGAGATAAAATCTTCTTACATGCAGAGGAAGGAAGGAAGAAAGATATTCATTTTGACTTGGGACAAAAATGATGTTCCATTTTATAACAATAAGTAAATTTTACTTATATTAAAAATAAAGTCAAATTTCATAAAATGTTGTTACTTGAATGTAGCTTCATAGCATTTCTACAGTGAAAAACATAAATTATTATAAATTAAATATTTTAGCTGGTGAGTCCATGGCATACTCTTACTTCTTCGCTTTTCAATGTTTATTGGCAGAATATTTGCAACTGGAGAAATGATAGTATAAATTGATTCACTCACTTAAGCCTTTAATTTGTAAAAGTACTGTTACTATATGAAGTTTATAACTTGATATTGTTGTTAAAAATAAAAATATAAATAAAAAAATGACAATTTTTATCATCTTATGGATAATTACTTTTTACAAAAGCAATCAAAATCGAGAGTAAAATATTACTTCTAAATAAAATTCTTTTAAAATTATAACATAATTTTAAATTAAACAAGTTTGTATGCAGTGCAAAGTTCAAAATTATTTTATAATTTATATTATAACATGCATTCAATTTAGCCATCTATCAGCAGATCAATAATATTGGTATATGCTCAGTCGCCAGGCCAGTTGATCATTGCATGTATGGCTAGTAGGGTATTGTGTGGAACATAATATATATAAAGATGCACATTCTTACTAATTTAAAAATTACTATTTACCTATCCCACAAAATACCCTTCAGAAACCCTTGGTTGCATATTAAAAAACTGATGTTAACATTTTGATTTATGTTATTGTACAGTTTGTTATGATTCTAAATATGTATTTTTAATTTGTAAGGGGCTTAGCATGAAATATATATGGTTGTAAATAGGTATATATAATTAATATCTGTTGAAAGTGATACATACTCATCATGCTTCTCCAACCTGCCAGTTTGTCGGTCCTGATAGTGTAGTGGTAACCATGCTTCCTTTTAAACTCAAGATTGCAGGTTCAAATGCGGCCAGTGTTGATAAATTTTTTCAGGCATAAAAATCCTAAGTATTGCTTCCTTCAGAAGGGAAGTAAAGACATGGGTCCCTTGTGGTACATTTATGGCACAAAAAGAACCTCAAGCCTGAAAGAAGAGGCCTCTGAGCAAAATTTATTGGCTGTTTCATGCCCCAAATAGAATGGGATGCTGATGACTTGAGATGTTAAAGAGTGCCCATAAATAAAACAAAACAAATCAACCTGCCAGTTTTATCCATTGCTTTTCTACAACCAATAAAAAACAATTTACAAAATTTGTCGCCTGTCTTTTTAAGACTTATCATCATCTTTTAAAAAGTGGTTATGGTACTTATAAACTGTAGTTTCTTGACTATTATTGTATTTATTATTTTCTCTCTTAATTTACCTATTCATTCTGTTTATTTCTTCGATTTCATGCTTATTAATACTGGAATAAGCTGAATAATACTATTTCACCAACAAAAATATTGCACATGTCCTCATGGAGAAACATTGTGACACTAGCTCTATCAGAGGTACTGCTATGGGTGGCCAAGTTCATTAAGGCATGGACTCATGAGCAGCAGGTCAGGAGTTCGATTCCCACCAGGACTGTCCTCCTTGACTGAGGTTTTTTCCAGATTTTCCTCAATCCTCATAAATGGAAAATACCAGGGAGGCAATCAAATTTAGACCTGGAATGCTTCCTTCCTTTTAAAAAATCCTTTCCCAGTTTATCATTTCATCTCAAATATCTTCAATGACCACTACCAGTGAGACCTCAGAAGTTAAAATGGTGTTAAACCCTATTAATGCCATCATAGGATAAGATCATTAATTGCAGACCTGTGATTGGCTAACTATAAAGTCTATGAAGAAGTCCACAGCCTGTCTAGGAATGTAAACAAAAGGTATATTGACATGACCTCCTTGTCAAAGAAAAGAAGAGTTTAAGCATACTGCGGAATTATTTAAGACTAGGGTTATATGAGCATTTATTTGCATGCCCCTTATGCACATAATGTATATGTAGCTTAGCTTTACTAGTCAGTCTTGGTAGTGTAGAGGTAATCATACTTGCCTCCTAAACTCAAGATTACAGGTTTAATGCCGGCCAGGATTGACAAATTTTTGCAGGCGTAAAAATCCTAAGTATGACTTTCTTAGAAGGGAAGTAAAGCCATGGATCCCATGTTTTAGATTTATAGCATGTAAAAGTACTTCAAGTCTGAAGGAAGAGGCCTCCTAGCAAAATTTGTTAGCCATTTCACATTCTGAACTGAATGGGATGCTGATGACCTGGGGTGTTAAAGAGCATCCATAAATAAACCAAAACAACAATACTAGCTTTGCTAATCATCTTATGTAGCAGCACATACTGCTCTGCACATAATGAGGGTCATGATGAAAAAAATCAAAAAAATGCACATTCTGGTGGATAATAACTAGTAGTGAGTAATATCCAAATTGCATCTGTACACAGCTTACTAAATTTCAGGATAGAAATGAACTGTTCACATCGTCAGGTCATTTTCGGCAGATACTGTTCAAGAATTGACATATGGGATTAATTAGTAAGGTGAAAGTTCCTCCAATGTTGAGGGACACAGTTTGTGAGCAAAACAAAAATTAAAATAAAAAAATGGCAGCAATGTGCTATCCTTTATATATGTAAGAAGTTTGTCAAAAGATGATGATGGCATTCTAAAATAATTAAAAAACTTGTCACTATCTTCATGGAGTCCAGGATACAATGTGTAAAACTATAATGCAAATATATCTCACCATTAATTGCGTGCACCCAGCATTTCCTTCATTTCTTCATGGCACTATTCAAACACCTGTTCCTGTTTTGGCCTTAACAGGTGGCAGTTATGGAAATTGTTCTTACAGCATTACTAGGATCACTAGTGCCTCTCTGAAATTATTTCTACCTTAAAAAATAATGATTAAAGTTTTATTCTCCTGTTTGTTTTCTTTTAAATTTGCAAACAATGTAATTTTTTTTTTCTTGTTTTTATTTTCTGTTTCTGTTCTTTTTTTATGTTTATGGTATACTCTTATCTTAATTGGAGCCCTTAAATATTAAGGGCAGCTGTTGTACCTTATATACAGTTTTTCTTCTGAATATAAGTCATATTTCACCAACAGTACTCTCAATAGCTACATTAACATTTTTTACTCTGGATTACTTATATTGCTCTCTTTATAACACTTTATTAAGCTCTAAATTGTATACATTATTAATTTTAGTTAGTCATAGAAACTAATTGCCATAAAATATGTACTCTAGTATTTAAACTTTCTCCAGAATAACTCTAAAATAAACAAACAGATTGTATATTTTTCCTCTAATTATGAAAAAATGTTTATATTAATGCACTGCAGTTAGAAGAATAAGTTACATAGGCAATCAAATGTCATATCCATACAGTTCTGTGGTTGATTAGAAAGTGTACATAATTTTTAAGTAGGCAACATTCAAACTTTTACATCATAATTTTTGTGAGAACTCTAATGGCAATGGCATTTCATCAATAATTTGATAGTGTTTTTTTAGTCAGCATTGTGCTCATAGTATTTGTGTAGCTGCTAAGTTAGACATTTAGAAAATTCTTAAATCTGTCCAAATCCTGTAAAAAAATCTGGCTAATTAGGGGCTTTTATCTTATATTTTACAAGGATATAAATTCATTTAAAATCCATGAAATTTCTATACATCTATTCATTTGGTTAAAACTTGTCACATAAATATAAAAATAAAGTAAAAAATATTAGATCATAAATAAGTTCACAGACAAATACATATATCTTAAATTCATAAATATATTATAAAACATTACTAATATTAAATGAACCTTACATTATTACATTAACTTTCAATAGTTCTTTCTTCTGCTAAACATATGTTAAGAATGTTATGCCAGATGTTTTCACCCTTTCCCAAAGTTCACTTTGATGTTGTATATTATTTTAAACTCTGATAATCTGCTTTAATTATCCAAGAATTTTGTTGTTGTTTGATAATGTCTATACATTAATCAAACATTATATATTATACATTATTTTTATTCAATTTGGTATAAATAATTGAGAAAATATTGTATTAATGTGTTAATAAAGAACATAAACCAAATTAAATGGTTTTTCAATATGTTTTAGATATTATCTTCAAAATATTAACTTTGAAGGATACTTAGAAAAATATATTAAATGAAATGGTTTATAAAGTACATGATTAGTTCTACCAGAGTAAGTCTAAATAAATTCAAATAAAGCTTCATTATATTTTTCCCATATGATTGTGCACATGGGTTTTTATGGGAACAAAATAATATATTTTCAAGAGCATAAATGAAATACCATATCATCTATGGTAAAAGTTACACCACTAAAAATGAAAATAATCCTTGAATAACACAAAGATGGAAAGCAATATATACATTATATCATATATCATTTAACACTAAAACAGAAGAACATCATGTAAGAAAAGTGCTTTCATCTAACTATCATTCTGATGAGACTTCCAAAATAATCTTGGAATGGTACAGGAATGATTCATCATTGTTTGAAAGAAGAAAAGGAGAATCTTTGAGAGTTCCATAGAATTAAGAGAATGTTTTGTTTACTTTCTACTTATTAATGCTACATTGTGCATAAAATAATTATAAATATATAATATTTTGCTTGAAAGCAATATTGGACTACAAAGGAGATATAATTTATTATTATCAGTTTTGCTCCTAAAAGTATGTTAATTTCTAATTATATCCATTTGCTTCTTTATAACTCTCTTAGGACATTGTTAGGACTATTTGTTATATGCTATCCAGACTAGAGTATTTGCCAATGCAGTATTATTCTGAGCCAGAATATTTTGCAGTCTTAATCTCATTTCAAGGCCAAACTATGCTCTCAATCCATGGTATAAAATGTGATACTTTTGTATAGATAGCTGGAGAATTCTTAGATCCACAAGCAGTGCCAAAAGAAGTGATTCCAATAATGTCAAACATACAATATGGTTTTTCCAGCTTCACATGTAGAGGACCTCCAGAGTCTCCCTGGTAAAAGAAATAACAATGCCACATATTTGAAATAATAGAAAACAAAATTATAGAATACTCTTAGATACCACATTTAAACTGGTAGTTGCTTATATCATAAGATAGTAAATGTCACTAAAGATTATATCATATCTTAGTAATTTTCTGCATTTTGCATAATGATTTATCAGATTTTGTAATTCAAGCAACTTTTATGGTGCAATGAGAACATGTACAGATTAAAACTCTGCAAATGATTTAGAAATGTCTCAGGCATTTTTATGCCAAAAACACAAATCAGCTAAAAATTGGTTGGGGTAAACAAGAGATCAATCCTTGTATTTCTGTGTATTTCCAATATTTTCCTACTACTCTTAAGTTCTTTTTGAAAGAATTAATTTATTTCTGGTCAAACAGTAGGTCAAATTCTAACTGAAATAGCATATGCTCTTTTTTAACCTTCAAATGCTTGTTCTTTATTTTTCTGATTCATATCTAATCAGTAGTCTTCAAGAATTTTACCTGGCATGTATCCTTTCCTCCTCCAAGATCACCCACACACAGCATGGTTTGCTCATCAACGCCATATTTCAACTTCCTTCCTCCTTCAAGAGGGGCATAAGTCCTGTTACAATGCTCCATAGCAACATAGTTCAGAGGCACCTTGAGAAGATTGTCACTAACATTTGAGGTTCCTACAAATATAAAACTTTTCTTAGCATTATCACAACTAAAATTGAAAGGGGAAAAAAAAAAAAAACGTTTAAATAAATTACAGGTCATGAAAATACTGGATATGCATATTTTTAGCATATGGTTGGTCAATATGGACTAAAATTATGCTTACTTTTACTTGCAAAGTCAGTTATATTGTTTACCAGTGAACTGTACAAATAGAACATTGTATACCTTTCAATGCTTAATCATAGAATTAGTTAATGTATGACCTGCAGTGTTAAAAGAATTTTAGTATTCTACAGACATAAGAAGAATTAGTGTATGTTATTAAACTGAGTATGCTGCTCATCTGTCAACCATTCATTTTACATTATTGTCTCATTCTTAAGTTATTTTTTCTGGAGTTCAGAGGTAAGATTTCATATATGAACTTATTCAACTTTTTGACATGCATTATTGACATACTGTCATGTGAATTTTCTGCAATTCTTATATAAAGTTTTCATTATGAGTAGTTTTCATTACATCCATAGCAGCAAATATTGAATGGCTGGAGGATATTGAAAATGAGTCTCTCATCATTTGAACGTTTTTAAGATTATATTGCATCTCATCAGACAGAAAATATTAAAAATCTTACATGCAATAAACATGATACATTCTCTGAGGCCTCTGCAAGTGATTCAGATTCTAATGTTGCTCAAAATTTCTCATGGTAAATACCCAAAATAGATCAATAAAAGTAGTTTGTGTACTTTGGGGATTGCAGGAACTCTAGTGCTATATATTGCAAAAAGGCATAAAAAGTCTTTGTAACTCATCTATGCATTCCAATGATGATATTGATGAATATACAGGTGATGCTTGTAAGTCAGAAATAATAGTGTACAACATGACAAAAGGTGGAGTAAATGGGGTTGATGAACTCAAAAATATTCTGTCACAAGAATTTGTTTCCAGTTACTATGCATTTTATTTTCATTTATGGACATTGCAGATATTATTGTACAGGTTGTGTTTTTCTCAAATACTGGATCTACGTACCAAGGAGAATATTTCTGAAGAATCTGCTTTTTTTCTAATAAAGTCACATATAATTTCATGAGATTTAACTCATGGCTTCTGACAGGTCCTGGATTCATACTTGAAGAGAAATTCAATATAAAGAGAGATCAGATACCTATTACCAGTACTATTATCAGTACAGCAAGAGAGAAATGTAACTTCTGTCCTATAAGAAAAAAAATTGAAAAACAACACTAAGATTTTGTTGAATGTTCCAACAATGGAGATCACATTGTGCAAGAAATATCATGGAAAAAGATAAATGAAAACTCTAATGCCAATGATTGGACAAGATAGAATGTGAAGTACTACAATATCAAAGTTAATCTTAATGTTTTATTTTACTATATCACACTGTGTTAAAGATATAAAATATGAGAGTATTCAGTAAGATGATGTGTTGCTATCTATGTTACCTTAGGAAGTGAAAACATTTCAGTTCTTTATTTTTATGTTGAAAATGTAAATGTAAATGACAATGCTCATCTAGCAAAAATTCTGGTAATAGTTGTGGACATCATGAATTAATCTTCAATTTTGTCATACATTTACTTAATAAAACACAAAAAGATAATTATTGCTTAACTACTTTTTCTGGGCCAAGACAATATTTTTTTATAAATAATGCCAGAATTAAAACTGATAGTTTGCCTTCTAATTAGAGAAAAAAATTAACATATCATATATATGGTACAATATAGAAAAGCAGAATTCCTGGCATCCAGAGTTATTTTGTCTCTAGGCCCACTTTCCATTCCTCTTTTATCTCTTTTTGTTTTGGTTCATTTATTCAAAGTTACAGGACATTTGAATAAAGCAGCATGGAGTTAATTTTTTAAAGGAAAAGGAAATTAATATTTGCTGCTTACCCCATTCAACTAAACCCCAACCAATGGCTTCTGGATTTTCAGTAGGAAGTACTTGTTCTGAGTGAATGCATGCTGGTCTCACAAAAGCAGTAAATGTAGCATCACGGTCCAGTTTTAGCAATCCAATGTCATTATAGCGTGCAGGAGGCTGATAATCAGGATGCCGAGTTAGTTTCTCTATGGAAAACTCCTGTGTTTCTACAGCATCATCTGTGCGTACCAAATTTAGATCCCCAAGTCGAACCCATCGTGCCAGTCCTCTGTACAGAATTATGATAATGGTGTCATCAAAAATTAAAAGAAGAAAAAATGGAATTCTTTCAATCTTTCCCAATTTGGAATTTTATTCCAAGGTTAATCATTCCTTAATTATCTAAGAATGGCTATTTGTATAAGCATTTAAATGTATTTAATTATAACATTTTTCTATAATTAATTCTTTTTTAAATATATTTAAAAGTTACCAAACTTTTATGCTTTGTAGGATTTCGTATGCAGCAGAACAGCTGGTATTTATTTATAGTATTCTCAATAATTTAACTGTATTTTAAATAAAATTTTACATATATTTTAAATTAAATTATTATTGTTATTATTAGTTTAAAATTTACAATAATAATTCAACAACAGTAGAATACCTTAAGCACTACTAATTTAATATACAGCACTTTAAAACTAGCTGATCATTTTCAGTAAACAAAAATATTTGTTTTTCTACAGTGCAATTCAAACCTTTCAGTTTCATGTTCATATAAATGAAAATTACAAGTATAAGAGAATAGTTGATATTAGTGCATAAAGTGTACATGTATGGATTTTGCATAATAAGGCATGAACTAAAAAAAAATTATATATGGATCATTAGCTTTTCAAACAGAGTCAAGTTACTGTTCAAACTTTCGTTCATAATATTTCTACACAAATCTATGCTGACTTTATTATACATACTTGCTACGAGAAGCAAGGCAGTGTGCTGCAGTGAGGACAAATCGCTCACTGATGAGACTTCCTCCACACCACCAAGAAATATCATTTTGTTCTCCATAACCAACTGCTGCCTATAATGAGCAATATAAAAATGCATTTTTGGTGTTACTGTTACAGCATAATAAATTCCAGAACTATGTTAAATAAAGAACAGAGTGAGTACATATAAAATGATAGGAAGAAAAACAATTAAGAAAACAGGAAATAACTACCATATGGGGAAACTCCTTTGGTACAGCTTTGGTGCCTCCTATGATGAGCTCAGCACCTTCTACACACTGGTTAGAGGAAGTTTCTTCTTCATCCAACAAGAGTGGAGCAGCTCCATCATCTACGAAAACTGCTTTTGCATATTCCATGCATTCTGCATACAGAGAGGATTTCACTCACATTCATTATTTAAATATCTGACCTAATGCAAATATAAGGACCAAAATTACTCTCCTTCTAAATTAAAGAATACATTTAAAAGCGTGAAATGTTTGTATGATTCTGTATCATAAATAGCTTGTAAATATAGCAATTGGCAATATTATAAATATATATTAGAATAGAATAAAATAGAATATTTATTTCAAACTTTCATTACAAGGAGTATAACAATTATTTTAATATTTCTTGTATATTGACTATTTAACAATTTATTTAATTTATTTATTTGTATTCGTATTCCCCATATCTCACTAGACTTCACTAGCCTCGTTGCTGCATTTTCTAGGCCTGATAAACTCAAATACTCAGTTACTGAGTTATAGGACTTTTCCTTTCAATCTCCCCCTCACACTCTACACATTCTTCACTATCTTGCTTACTTATTTTTCTCATCCATTTAGCTCTCACTTTACCTAAGTACACACTGATTTTCACCATCTCTTTAACAGTCAACACTTTTCTCTGCAATTTCCTTTGGTAAATTAGACTATTTTCATATTTTCAACTTCTCCCTAAAAACTTGGTTTCCTCACAATCCAATATAATATGCCAATTATTATTTTGCTGACTACATAATGAACATTTATCCAGTTTCCCCCTTACTCTTAAACCCTTCAATTTCATACCTCCTGTACTCTTCCATGCAAAACATTCTCTTATTGGTTTATCATATATTTCAACATAGTTTTTCCTATTCCAAACTCTTTTCTTTTCCCTATACCAGTCAATAATGTTTTCAGTTTAAACCTAGCAAATTGCCTTACATCTTCGGTTCTTAACCTAACTTCTTTCCAGAGCCTCTTCCTAATACTCTCCTGGCCCTCCACAGTCCCCAAAATCAATTTTTTTCTAGATTTTCTTTTATCTTGTAGAGCCAAGTACCACCTTGATTAAGCCTTTGCTGACCTACCAAACACTGATATAAGACACTATGATCCTTTAAATTACTATTTATAAACCAGTATTTCAATACTCTCTCCAAAATTTTCCCTTTACTGCCTATTCTACCTAATTCAACTTGGGCCATGCCATTTGGCGAGGCTCTGGGTAAGCCCAATATTTGTTTGCAAAAGTTTCTGTGTATCAGATTCACATTAACCTACCCTTCCTTCAAACCCCAGCTCTCAACTCCATAGAGCATTTTGGCCTTCACCATTGGCCCATAAACTCTCTTTAACCAATTTACTTGCATCCCTGGAATTTTATCTAAGCATGCCCTATTCTATTCTATTTTAGTCAACTTATTCTACCATTAGGCTGATGCAAAAGCTGGTAACATTTGTTTTTGTCATGTAATCACTGAGATGTATTGGAAATTTATCGTTTGTCATATAGAGGGACAATGCTATGCTTGTGAATATGTCTTGAATTTTTCAAATTTGAAGAAATTTAGTGCTATTTGTGGGCTATAAAGAAAATGGAGGGTGAAGTGGGGAAAAAAATGTCTTCTTCTGTTTGAGTTTAACAGAGGAACAAAAACAGCAGAGATGGCTCAGATAATTTGTACTGTGTATGCCATCAAGGAAAGCACAGCAGGAAGGTTAGTTTTATCATTTAAAAGAGAGCCACATTGAGTAACTGAGGAGCATTTTTCAAAATTCAATGTATGCAAAATTTTATGAAATTGAGTTATATATGCCATCCACATAATATTTATCTTCCACTTCAAGTTGTGAAACCAGATTTTGCATAACTCCATTCATATCATTCTACAGAAGAATATTAACAAAATTTTCAAAACAAAATAATCACACTCATTTATTTAACACAAATGTCATAGGATGCTATTCTTTTCTTACATAGTATACAAATAATGTTTAATCAGTGTAATACAATGTTGACCAGCTGCATACATTAGCTGCTGATTCATTGTTGTGGTTTGTTGGGTTTTCTGCTCATTTGTGCAAGTGTTGATAAACTGCATTTAATCCCTATTGTATTTAAGAACAATTTTTCTTTCAAGGCAAATGTTTAGCTAGTTATTTCATATACTAAACCATCAACAGAAAAAATATAAAAAATAAATTTCATATAAAATATAAAAAATAATTTCATATATTAAACCATCAACAGAAAAAAAATACTGTGTCTGTAGATGTTCAAAATACTTGTAGTCTTTCTTGTGGAGGTGGATGCCTGGGACAAAATTCTACATTAACATAGTGCCTCTATCCCAAGATCATTTTGGTGAGCAAACCAAAGAAAAAAGATGTTAAAAATATAAACTTTTTTTTAAAATTCCAAAAGATGGAAAGCAATTTTATAATGATGTGCTAGGATGCAGTTAAATGCATGAAACCTGAAAAGAGATGGAAATGAGTTTTTTTTTTTAATTTTTATATTTGTTTTTTAAATTTTGAGCATGCCCAATTACCTCTGTAATATTACATGCTTTCACTTTCTATTTTATACAATTGTTATATTCAGCAATTGTCTATGAATGTATCCTGCTTAGGTTGTGTTATCACAAATTTATAAATTTAGAGATTGAGTACTTTTATGTTACTGTTTATGAACTATTAACAAGTCACTGGCCAATCTCCTTCATTCTTCCTAATGTTTCTCTTTAGCAATGTCCTCTATTGGGTTGTGTATGCACATTCATAAATCAAATGGTTTACTGTTTGTTGTCCTCTGCCACAAGTACATGTTGGGTTTTCTATAATGTGGAATCTATGAAGGTATGATTTGGTTCTGCCATGACCTGTAATAATTGCTGTGAACTCAGGGGTTAAAGGTATTGCTAGCTTAAGTTTCCCTTTTATTGACAGGAAGAAGGGCTTTGTTATTGCACCTTTGGTTGTTGTATTCCATCTATCTTGCCATTTCTCTATCTCTATTTCTTTGATTTCTGAGGTTAATGTTAATTTTGCAGTTTTGCTGTAAACTATTTCTATATCATTGTTGTTAGCAGCTTATTTTGCTAACTTATCTGCCATTTCATTGCTGGTTATGCCTGTGTGTGCTTTAATGCAGTGGAAATGTATTGTCCACTGGTTTTGTTCAAGGGTACGAATTGCTTTTAGGATTAAATAAATTGTACTTATGAAGCTGTAGACAATGGAGTGGTAATATATCCTACACTAATATAATCAACATGTTCACACTAACTCCACTTAACTTACATAACAATAGGACATGTTTGGGAAACCCTTGCTTCCATCATCATTCAGTCAATAGCTGATGGTGCAGGTGAGTGCTTCCAAAACATGTCCTAGTAAGTTAAGTGGAGTTAGTGTGAACATGTTGATTACATTAGTGAGGATATGCTTTTAAGATGTTAGCTATTATCTTATGTTGTTTATTGTTGTCATTTACTATGCACACAGTTATATTACTGTTCATGTATATTGGTACCCTTTTCTCAGTATTAACACTAACCTGCATTGCTTCTAGTCTCTGCAAAGCCTTCAGGATTGCTATTGTTCAGCTTGATTATTTGAGCATTTTCCATCTAATTGGTACTTAAGTTAGCAGATTGTATCAAGAATATTTCAGGATATCTTAGTTCTTATTTTTTTGCATTTAGGTATGCAGTATATAATTGTGTATGTATTAGATGTAGTTTGTAGCTCTAAATTTATAAAGTATTAAACATGACCACTGCCTTTATCTAATGGTAGCATTTGAACTTCCAATTGGGTGAGCCTGAGTTTGATTCCTGGTTGGATAAATTTTCTAACTGAGGATTTTTTCTGGGGTTTTCCCTCAGTTCTTTAGATGAATGTTTAGGAAACTTAGGCCACAAAGGCAGCATAACTCATTTGGCCAACTTAATCCTTCAATAGATCTTAAGGTCAAAGTGTTATGATGACATAAAAAAACATAAAATAAAGCACATAGGGTTAAAAAGGATTAAGAAATAATAATAATAATAATAATAATAATAATAATAATAATAATATCATCTTCATTATTATATTGAATCTATCAGCTACACGTGTTTGCACGTTAAAACCTGTAACAATCAATTTTAACTCATTGTACATCCATCATTCCATTATAGGATTTTAATTTGTAATGAGAAATGGTACCTTTATATCAGCATAAGAAGGAGAAGGAGAAGAATGGTTGAATCCTAAGCAAAACTAATGTCCATTCACAACACATCATGTTATGCATTTGGAGGAACAAAGGTGTCATATACAATAAACTACTTCCAAGAACTATCACTGCAAACATTTATTGTCAGTAACTCTCACACTTTGAGGCTGCAATTCAATAAAAAACACTGGGAAGACTGCTTTAAGTGCTGCTGTAACATGATAATGCATGCCCATACTCTGCTAATATGATTAAAGCAGCTATCCAGGAACTTGATTGGGAAGCTATTCTATCCCTCCCCTTTATTTCCCTGATCTTGCAACCTCAGATTTTCAACTTTTTTGCTCTTCAAACTTGGTTTGACGATTTAACTCCAAACTTCATTCATGGAATCAAAAAAACTGCCTCAACATTGAGTCATAGGTATTGCAAGAAATATGTAAGTGATTAGTGTCTGTTCTCTGTTCATTTCAAAGAGTATCAAATAAAAATTTTCCATCAAAATAAAAATGCTACAAACTTTGCATCAACCTAAGATAAAATAACAGTATTACAAATGTGAAATGTCATGGAAATCAATGAAATTTTCATATCTTCACTTAGTTTATATTCTTACAGTGAGATAAATGTGCAGAAAAGCTTAAAATCAAGCAACTTTTTTCAACCAGCAAATCTAGACTATAGTATCTGGGTTTGAAGCAGACATTTTTATTTCAGTGACCTAGGAATGTTGTGAATGATATTTATTAAAGAGTATATTATATGTACACTTTTGTTTGATAAGTTACAATTATAAATTAAAGCAGTGCAAAATTAAATATTTCAAGTTAAACAGATAAGTAAGCTGGGAAAGGAACCCAGATAGAAGACCTTTCTGAAGGGTAAAATATAATAACAAAACACCATTACATAACTAAATGCTATTCTAAATATAATAGAAATTTAGCATAAGTAGAAATACACTACATAATAAGTTTTATGAATATTTATTATGACAAAGTGGTAGATTATGGTAAATATGAGTTGAGCAAAGAAAATATGAAATGCCTATAATAATAATAATATAGGAAACTATTTAAGGGCATCCAGGTAAGTCTCAGAACATTGGAAAGGCTAACTTACTTTGTTGGCTTTTGCCACTTGATTGTCTTTCTGGAACTGAAATCGTAGGTGTCCTTGTAGGACAACATACAATTGGAGTTTGTTTATGGAAGCCACATATCTCTGGTAGGATTCCATTGTCCAAATTTTTCTTTGCCTCTTCACAGCTGTCTACTAATTTGCATATTCCAGGTTTTCCATTGTTATCCTTACATGCCTGTCCTGAAATACAAATTATTAATGTAAATTGTTCTCGTAAGCCTCTATGGCTAGTGTTTTTAAATTTGGACTTCAAGTGATCAGAAAAATGTAATCCCAGATAGAAGCTCATCTTTTGGGATGAGTAAAATGGAAAACCCATCAATTATATAGTCATCACCAGAAATCCAGGGCAATTTAATGTAAATGACTAAATATTCAATATGATATAATTATGGTTATGTGATTAAAGTAGATGTACCATTGCTAGCTATAGCGATACACATGAAACGATTTTGAAAAATTTCTTAAAATCTCCATCGATCCCTATAGACTAGGCACCGAGAATGGCAATGAATATATATATATATAACTCGTATCGTTTGTTAATTGATGGTTATAAGCTGCGTTTCGTTGAGAAAAAACTAAACGTGTGTGACCGCTAGAGCTTTAACAGACACGCACACAATATATAACGCTCTAGCAGCCACAATTTTTTCCCATCCACGAAACTCGTCAAATAACCACCAATTAACAAACGATTCATCGAGTTCGTTAACCAGTAAAATTAGAACATTGGGATGTAGGGATTAACCTAAAGCGAATTCACTTCTTCCGTTGGAGACATTGCCATGGTCTAGTGACTGCTCGCTTCCCATGAATTAACCCGGTTCTATCCAAGTGCCATATGTGGAATTTGTGATTGATGAAGCGGCTTGGCAGATTTTCTCCGAGCATTCCGGTTTTCTTTGCCACCAGGGGCGAAGTATCCATTAAGGCTATGAGGCTGGACCTACCCAAAGTTAGTGTGTCGGCTCCTATATGTTAATTTTTGTTCAGAAATTGAGTTATTTTCTTATTTGAACCAATGCGCTTATTGTGACGTAGCCGATCATATATACATACTCTGATATATATTTTGATACATATTTTTTGTATTTGTAGTAAAAATATAAGTGCTATCCCAAAAAAGGAAAACTGTGAAATATCGTTGACATAAACCTTAAAATTCATAAAATATTAAAGAAAAAAGTTGTATATTTTAACATTTTCATCAGGGCGGTACCTTCTGCAAACGTTGAAGTATGAAATACGATTTTTGGGGAGGGGGTATTTATGAACACGCTCTTTAACATCTCAGGTCATCAGCGTCCCATTCAATTCAGGGCGTGAAATGACCGACAAATTTTGCTCAGAGGCCCTTTTTCTTTTCTTTTCTTTTCCTTTTCTTTCCCCAGAATGAATGAGTATGAAGCACGAAATTCTTGCTTTATGTCCAATTGAAAAAATTCTTCGCAACAGCAGACACTTTCTTCAGCATAAATTCTGTACAGTCTAACCTTACGCTGCAGAATATGAATTACGTAAATATTACACTTAACACCAATATGTATAAAAACAGTAATATTAACATTTTAGCGCATATTACTTTTTAATTTCGCATGTGATATTCATTGTTTACATTCAACTTTCTCTAACAGCTTTGTTGATTATAGTGGCTTAGGCGGCCATGAAATGTGATCTTATAACCTCTCCATCTTGAAATATTTATTTAATGTACATTTTGTGATGCAAAAAAAAAAAAAAAAAAAATTATGATACACTTTCCTAAAATTAATTTTTATGATTCGCCTTCCATTCGCCTTTTATCTTTACACTCGTCCAAAAAAGACAATTTAGGAACTTGTTTAGGAAATAACTATCTTGAAAATCTAAAATAATGTTTTGCCCTAAGTAATGGATAATTAAAAGCATTAATAGTTTAAATAGTTTAAATGCAGTTATGAATAACTGTGCACATGGCAATTTAATGCGTAAGATACTCAGGGTAACGGTTTAATTATAAAATAGGTAATGTTTCATGACAGAAATAGTTCAATATTTGAAATATTAATTATAAATTTATAAAAAAATAATATTTGGGTTTTCTATAATGTGGAATCTATGAAGGTATGATTTGGTTCTGCCATAACCTGTAATAATTGCTGTGAACTCAGTGGATAAAGCTTAAGTTTCTCTTTTATTGACGGGAAGAAGGGCTTTGTTACTGCACCTTTGGTTGTTGTATTCCATCTATCTTGCCATTTCTCTATCTATCTTTCCATTATGAAGGCCCTTGTCTCAAAATTGTTAAAATCAAGTGCATATTGATGTGTTACAAGTCCATTAAAGTGCAGTCATATAAAATAATGACAATAATATTGACAGTTTCCATACAACAACATACACATGTTCTTAATTTCTATGCAAAATTGAACATTATTGAATTTAGAATTGATATATTTTGCAATTTTAGGACGTACTTGCCTAACTTGATGTTACATCTCCTAATCATTTATAATATTTTGATAAAAATATTGCAAATTATTCATCAAAAAAGATATAGTTTTGCACAACAGGTGTGATAAAATTTTCTACGTGTAAAAAAATTATGTTCTATATGCAAGACGCATAGTTATCCTGTGGCATAGGGACACGACAATATTTTCGTAAACGATTTTCTTGAACAGAAAAATATCCTGTTCCTGGTAACGCTCTTTATTTATGTGCAGAATAAAAATAGGCGCAGTATAACAATATGCAGTAGGAACAGCTTGTGTATTTTGCGAGATCGAATTCTGAGCGCGCAAGTCACGAAATTTGGTTTACTACCTATAAATTCTCCTTCAAATGGCTCTGTAATAAAGGGACGGCATTATTGAATAAAAACCGAGTACATTTATTAAATACTACTTAAATAAATTAAATGGCTATCGGATGTGTATTCTATCGAAACCCTAATAATAATTATTGCCGAATGTAAACATTCCGAAATATTTACTATTGACAGTAAAGTTTTAGTTTCCGGATTAGTAGTAGTTGGCGATTATGTTGGCACTAACCACTCCTGTGAATTAAAGCCAGAGCACAACTTTCTCGTTGCACAGGTTACGACTATAGCACATAAATTAATGATGAATAATTCTGACCAAAATTTATGTTCTTGTTTTTTCACTACAAGGAAAAAAAAAAAAAAAAGATATGAAATTCCAGTATTTTACATTTAGTGCAGTGAAATTTACTCTTGGATAATTAATGGTTTATTTAATATGGAAATTTCCCAGAGCACCACACACATCTCTTTATGACATTCTTTACTCCTCCTCCCATTTTCATTATCGGGTAGTAGGTATGCTATGTAATTTTTCAAAATTTAGGTTATGTTAGGCTATTCTTATGTTGTAAAATACTGCCAACCAAACGAGTACAGAAAAATTAAGCTCGAGGTGGTATAATTTTCTATTATAGTAATGTTTTAATCAATGCATCTGTAACTACTATGTTTAATAACTGTTTGTTAAACATATATTTTAACTATGGCGATGGCAGCGATATTAGTTGGATACATTGACAACTAAACCCAACTCGGGGCGCATTTTGAACAACATCCAAACAATTATAACAGAGACGGCGGATATCATCTAAGTAGCACATGGAAAATGGTTCTTAAAAACAAACAACTCTCCTACATGCGCAATATTGGTCGACCCTCTAAAACCAGGCAGAGACGGATCAATAGTGACGTCCTTTCTGCAGTAAGTTGTTTATCTTATACTGATGATGCCAACCGCAGTAGTTAGTGAAAGCTATGGTAACATATTAAACCACGGACCACGGCAAAACAGTCCGGAAGATGTTGTTTTAATTACAACGCTGGCTGTGAAAGCCTAAGATGTATCATAACATCATAGAAGCCACGTAACCTGTCCCTACTGTATTTCCGCGTGCTGTGGTATGTGTTTATGCATTGTATTAGCAATAAATGAAATGGTGACCCCATTGTTCGATTTCGCACTAAAGAATACAAACTGTTACCAAACTTTTCTAATCAGAAAACCAGACTTTATTGACACAAAATTGGTTCTGCTGAATGATAAAACACCTTTCCTCATATTATTAAGAATTAAGAGATCATTACGTTACCAAGTATTGAATTTCTGAAGCTTTTTATAGGTCAGTTTTAACTCAAGTTTATTAAATTAAGTAGTGAGTAGCTCTTCTGTAACATTCTATTATTATGATATTGCTATTTCGAACAAAATATTTCTGTTGTTGACTCACTCTCATACGCACTGGCTTCTAGAACACGTCTTAATGCCTTACAGCAATTCTGTAGATAATTATTACTTATTTTCTTGCTTCATTACAAGAGGGGTTTTCAAACAGTATTTTTTATTTTTATTTTACTTTGTATCAATCCCAAGTGGTTGTGTTGTTTAATGCTTCCGTTCGCAGCAGACAAGAAAAAAAAAACACGAACAAAAAACATCTCACACTGGCTTACCTTCGTACTGTTGCGACAAAACGTCTCTGGAGAATCGCGCTGTTAGCAGAACGACTGCCAAGACTCTGCAAGGTGATAACATCTTCTGGTCCGCGCAACTGAAGAACGAATCACATGGTGCCTCAGAGTCTGGAGTTTTATACCTCGCTCATTATGACGTAAGAATGACGCTGTTGCAGAGCGCAGAATTGGTTTCGGTTGAAAAAAATTACGCTTAAGAGGTTCGAAGTCCAATGCATCGCCTGGAGTTACGTTATTTCTTTTTCGGTGGAAACAAAGTGGAATTTCTGGAGCTAAGTTGCTCGAAATATGATTAGAATTACGCATTTCGTGCTACACAATGCTAAGTAAATTGTAGAATATTTTTTGCTCGTTTCTTTTGTCTATGATTAAACTACCATTAATCGGTTTTTTTACAAATCAGCAATTGCATGAGTCTTAAATTATTCCAAATTTCAAAGCACCATAAAAATTAAACATAAGAAAGAGAGGAAAAAAAAATATATCAGTAGCGCTATATGAATTTTGAATTTATAAACCACAGGTCTATCATTAAATGTTACGAATCAGTTCAATATTATTAAGAAGAATATAGTAGGAACTTTTCTGAAGATCTTAAAAAAAAAAAAAAAAAAAAAAAAAAAAAAATCAGAACATATAACAGTTATAGAAAAGAGAAAAATGGCTATTATGAGCTCTGCTGGCAGGAAGGGAAGAGGAGGAACTAGGAAAACTTCTGATGAAAATGACATAGCTCGGGTCTGCAAATACTGGTGAAAGGTGTAAGGAACAAATTGAGTGAATCCAATTGTGAGTGCGATACTCATACTGTTATTTCTTTTTCTTTTAATTTTATTTATTCTTTTTATTTTTTGATTAATTTATATAACTTAAGTTATATTTTAATTCACAATATGCAATATTCAATCTAATATCTTGTATAAAATCAAACAGGCCTGATGCATTATAAAACACGTATGGTCCATTGGACCCGTGCGTCTGTTGAAACTATATTATATTAGTGACACTGGAATAACTACCACTATTACTATTACTACTAATACTATTGCTATTACTATTACTATAAGTATACTATTACTATTACTACTACTATTATTATTACTGTTACTACAATTGGTCTTTGTTATAATTTCCACTGAACTGTCACAAAAGCTTACTGGCACCTCATAACAATGTTCTGCTTCCTGGAGCACGATGAACTTTATTTTGATTTAGCAAGTTAAGATTAAAATTCTTACGGAAGTAAAATGACAGTGGTGCCACTATTAAAACTTTATTACTTAATTTGTGTTTGCTGTGAGCGAAAACTGCCTTATATGCATACTAAAGGGGATATTCTTATTGGTGTAACGAAACTGAAGATTTATGCATTTTCTGCACTTATTAAAAGCCGGCTCTCCCATTATCAATGGATTAAAAAAATGTAGGGTTTATCTTTCGGAGCTCATTAAAACAAACCAGAAAGAATGATAACTAAACTTAGAAGCCAAATATTATGGGCTTATAATGCATTTAAATGTGAAACACCTAGAATCGTTCAATTTTACACAAAATGTGCAGCTTTAAGTACTAGTACGCAGTAACTACGTTGCATTCAAATCTTGTTTTGTTATCACAAACGTAGTTGATAGTGCATTAAAAGCAGGATGTATTCAGCTACAATGATTACTTTTGACCGCAGTTCTCATTGGGGTTTTCAAGGTAAAATATTTTTCAGCGAATATTTATTTAAATAGTTGTTATATATTTTAGTACACAGATTTGAAACACTATTATAATATCTCATCCCTACATCAAGGCCAAACAATACTCTCTATCCAAGGAATATAAAAAGAAACTTTGGTGTAAATGGCAGGAGAGTCCTTAAAGCCACAGAATTTGCCGAAAGACGTTACTCCTACAATGCTGTACATGCAATATGGCTTTTCCAGAACAACTTGCAGAGGTCCTCCAGAGTCACCCTGAAATATGAAGAGTTAAAAATAGTTTTTAGATAACACACACTAAAACTTTTTTTTTTTTTTTTTTTTTTTTTAAACTCAAGGCACTCAAGCTAAAAACTGCAGTTGACAATAATCATTGCTATAACATATTTATAACATTTCAATACTACCAACTTTGGTTTAATGCGGAATGTGATGCTTATTAACGCATTTAAGCAAATACAAATTATCTATTTTATGATGTATTACTAATTTTTATATAATTTTTATAAACCTCACGGAGGTTGGATATGGCGGCAGATACAAACAGAATTGAACGAACCAAAGCAGAACCGTGTCTGGCTGGTTGCGCATGCCCATGCGAATACTATGGGTTCTTTCAGCGTAACAAAATTACATTTTTAAAAAGCAATTAGTAGAAGGTATATAGGAGATTTAATAATGATAAAGATTTAATAATGTGTAGCTTTTACCTAGCCAAAAACATTTAAAAGCCATTAATTACCATCTCTGCGATATTGGTAGCTTTGTCCAGAGACATAGGTAACATTTTTTCCGTTCCTGCTAGTGAGAAATACGCGAACTACTTCTTTAAAACAAAGCACGTTTCGGAGTGACTATTAATTTATAATTACTAGTATATTTATACATATATTAAGTGTTCTCTAAAAATAATGTACGGCATACGAGTTAAATGTGATTTAATTTTTAAGGCCTCGTTTCGCAAATATCTTACTCACAAAATAAATTAAAATGAAAATGCCACTTTTAACACTTGTAAAAGGACACCCGCGGAATATTTTAAATGGAAGAGCAACATAGTTTTGAAAGTAGATAATGATTAAAGTTTACCAGGGTTTAAAAATGAATTAAACAACCTAATTTTTAAAGTTCATATAACAAGGAAAATATAGGTTAATCAGTTAGGTTCATCTTAAATGCTTTATTTTCAAATAACAGTTTTTTACTATTAAATGGAAATTTATGATTTTAAAAACCTTGAGAAGGGGGCAATTGCCCCTCTGTGCCTCCCCTTGCGGACGCTCTTGCATTTGTATCCTATTTTCATAAATATTTATTGGAGCTTGGTTCTTGTTAGTTTAAAATAAAGCTCGAGGTCCATGGTTTCTCAACTTCTTACGAATAACTTTCAATTAAACTTTTAACTAGCTTAAAACGCAATCAACAAACATGTGCATTTTATCAGGCTATTCATATTGCAAGTGTAAGAAAGAACGTGGTATAAAAATAGCATTTCAAGCTAAACCAATATATAATTCCATTGCCTCGTCCTTCCATTATAAAGGTAATAGCTTTAAAGAAATTAAAATATCATACCGTAATGTTAATACTTGTTGGTTTAATCTCTATGATATCTTTTCTTGCAATCTTTTCTTTTATAACTGTTAAGGAAAGGCACTACAGTGAGAATTACAATCCTGAAAGAAATTCTGAACACATTTAAAATTATACATAGGTAACGTTTGAGACATGAATTTAGGAGATCGGATTTGATTCTATGTACCGTCAAGCTGAGTATCCCCCCCCCACCATAATCCTGAAGGCAAATACTTGTTTGCTTATTTTTTAACTATGAACCTCTAGACAACCTTTGGTATTAAAAAAAATAGAAATTCGCTGGATGGTAAAGAAAGGCCATCTTTCCGGAAAGTTTATGAAACTAAAGCTACAGGAAGGCGGTTACGAATTAAAGCCATTTATTTGACGGAACATAAACTGGATTGATTAATGTTGAGATGTGTGATAATATACGTTGGCACTTAAGCAACAAGGGCACCCCTTTAATTCTAACTTTGCAATATCAGATCTACAGATTTAGTACGCTCTATAATCTTTCCTACAAGCTTAGGAATTGCTTCTCATGAAGATTTTATCCTAATAGAGATTTCTTTTCAATTTCCAGAGTTTCACACTCTAGCAAGATGTGTTCTGCAATCTCGTCAGATTGTTCCAAGACGCATGGGGGATTTTCATGATACAGTCCCATCGTCCGAAACGCCAATGTCCAGTAACCATTCCAATAACCTTCCCGGTTTGCTTTCTGTCCCTACTCAGCATGTCCTTAGCCAGGAGTCTTCGGATGTTTTAATATGCTTTTTACCCAGCTTTTGACTAGGAAAGTTCTTCCATCTTATCTGAGTTTCTTTCTTGGTCCATTGATATACTGCGGTTCTACCTGTTTCTTTGGTAAAGCAACAGAAAGGCTCCGGTTCTATGAAGTCCATATTTAGTCAGTTTATATGTCGCTTCATTACCTTCTACACTTTGAGGTCTAGGCACACAACAAAATTCTAATAGACACTTTGCAGAAACATTAATGATAGCTTGGGAAGCATTTTTATAAGGTCTGGTGTTAACTTGATTAACTATGAGCATACTAAGAGTAGCTTAACTTTTGTGAAAATAAGTATAAATAGCTTAACACAATTTCTCTTCTCACAGAAGTTAAAACAGGTGAGAGGGGCAATTATTTCTACCTGAAAAACTGTAACGAAATTTCCCAAGACTTATGGAGATATGAATTTTGGAGGTAATCCATAAACTCCAGTTCTGAAGAGTTTCCTACTGTTGAGCCATCTGCAAAGAAAACCAGATGATCCTTAGATAGAGTAGGTAAATGTTCTCCCATCCAGTAAGATCGTTCTTCAATTAAATTAATTGGATAGTGCTTTACGTTTCACTATCAGTAATCACTATAAAGTTGATATAGTGAAAACTCAATTATAAAGGATTTTAAAATATAAAATACGAAACACTTTTATAGCTTCTTTATTGACCTAAATATTTTATGGTGAAGTGGTTAGATTGTTTATATAAGTCCACAGAAACACACGCGTGATTATAAACATGCTCTCAGTTGTCATGTTTATATGAAACTAATGACATTAGAAAGAGAAACTAAATTTTATTAGTGCCTACCCACAAATTCTCAATGTATACTCGACATGTGGCATCAATGGACTCAATGGCAATGTTCACAGAAAGCAAGCAGTTTTGGAGAGTCACCAGGCTTCAACTTTTGCATTAACAGAGGTTTGTAAGGGCGAAATCTCTTAGAATCTTAGACACGGTAGTTTTCCGGATGTTTAGGTTAGATCTACGTATAGATTTCTCAAGATACGTACAAATGTCTCCCGCACGCATTCCAAATTTTCGCTTTGGTAGGTAGTTTCCCCTGAACGATCTTTCTTTTATCACAACTGCAATTCTTTTCCACATAATCTCTATACCACTTCACAATCGCCTTGTCATTAGGCGCCTGATGCTGAACTGTCACTACATTCTATGTTCTATGATATTCCAAAACAACCCAACTACATTCCAATGGGGTCAGCAATAACTCACTAGATAGTAATGAATTCAAACTGAATTGAAATGCAACAGTTCACACAATTTGCTTTAGTCCGACAATGTAACAAATGACAAGCGAATGAGCGAGTAAACAATACAGTGTTTTTTTCCTAATAGTATCGACTATTGTTTCCATTTACATTCTTCAAAATTTAAAACAGAACTTCCTTGAGACGTTATTTCTAATGGTTGGTATACATTTCGCAATAAACATGTTTCTGAATGTTTATAATAGATGAAACCTAAGTAAGTATGTATACTATCATTACAGTTCATAAAAAAAAGCTTCCATTTATACTTATTTAGATCAGAAATCTGACGGTTTATTTCAGACTTGTGCACATAGCGGCGTTAAATCTTTTAACATTGGACGCAAATAATAATAGTCGCACTTAATAAGTGCCAATATTTCACACCGGGCACTTT
Source organism: Metallyticus violacea (assembly GCA_030762175.1). Lineage (NCBI taxonomy): Eukaryota > Metazoa > Arthropoda > Insecta > Mantodea > Metallyticidae > Metallyticus > Metallyticus violacea. The sequence continues at coordinate 63,415,683 of CM060837.1, forward strand.
TTAATACGTCTGAAGGTAGAAATACTGTACCTGGCAAGTGTCCTTTCCTCCTTCCAGCACGCCGGCACACAACATCCCGTCAGACAATCCTTGTGGAATGTGCTTCAGGCCTTCTTCAGCCTTGAAGAACTTAGAACATTCCTCTTTCGAGAGAAAGTTCAGATTTACTTTCTGCAGGTCACTACTCGGTGAATCTTTTCCTGTAAACACATTGGACAAAGAATGGAAAAAAGTCAGTGGCGGAGCATGAGAGCGAAGTTAAACGAAGTCTTTATTTTTAACCAGGTAAGTGCTTTTAAAATGAATTGAGAAGGGCGTTGTTTGTTGACACGAAACATGGGGCATTTGTAATTACGTTAGAGACTAAAATACTTTTGTTTTTTCCAGTAGAAGTCAGCCAAATGGTAAAAGTAAGTTTAAAAGAACATTTGTAGGGAAAAAAGTACTAATTTGAAATAAGATACTTAAAGGATAAGGGGGGAAGAGAAAAGATAAACTATTAAAAGTTCAGAATATGTTTGACACTGCTTAAGTTAGTTAAAAGTTACTATTTAAATTTATAAGGATTTGTGCAGCAAAGAACAAGATTTAAGCAACAATTTTAAATTTACAACCTATTCTTATATTTCGTTGTACGATTAGTTGAAATTACATCCTTAAATTCATAGACAAGACAGAACACTCATATTTAGCATCCAGAAAAAGAACTACTGAGAAGCGCGCCGGTTGCAAATTTCTAGCTGCCTTTCTAGTACAAAAGAATTCAAGTTATGAGTTCTTCAGCAACACAGAACATTTTACAGCATTTTCTTTCAACACTGTACACAGCTGGAAAAATGATACTTTTTTTTTTTTTTTTTTTTTTTTTTTTTTTAAACGTTTCGAAAGTATCCTGGTTTTTGAACAGTTCTAACATAAAATATCTATAAACACAGTTTACCATATTCAGTGTAACCAAAGCCGGTAGCGATACCGGTTTTGTCCTTAATAGGTCCCATTTGCAAGCAGGCTGGACGTATGTAGGCATCGAAGATGGCTTTCCTGTCAAGTCTAACGAGTGCTATATCGTTGTAACGAGCCGGCATTTTGTAATCGGGATGCATGACGAAATCCTTGATGGCGAATTCCTGGGGCTTTGCATCCTCATCCGTGGCCTCCAGGTTCAGATCTCCCAGACGTACTCTTTTGGCAGGTCCACTGAAATAAAAAATTGCTTATTCCAGTAGCACAGGACTTTTTCTGTATTAGATAATAAGGGGATTCATGTGGAGGGAAATTAGGTATTTGACTTATACAGTGGTCATAAGCATCTAATGAGAAAAGATTGCAGAAATTTGCATAGTGCAGAATGATGAATTTTCTCCAATGACGCCACAAACACTTAATTTCGCGCAATCCGGACTATCCATTTGCATGGATATGAACTTTGAATTGACTTCAGTGATTTTATTCCTGCTAGTTTGACGTCAATCCGCTAACCCCTAGTGATATCTCTGGGAATCAGAAACAAATGAACAAGGCAATATGTTCTCTAATTTACCAAAAATATATTCGACATTATAATATTTTGGCTCTTTCTAAGCCTTTGCAATTGAAATAGACAGACAAAAAGACACACACACACACACACACACACACAATATGTATATCTTTCCAAGTATCACGAAACGAAAATGGACCGCCACGGGTGGCCGAGGTCGTTAAGTCTCGGACTCGTGAGCGGGAGGTCTGGGTTCGAATACCGCCAGGACCGTCCTTCCTGACTGAGGTTTTTTCCAGGTTTTCCTCAGTCCTCATAAATGGCAAATGCCGGGGAGGTACCCTAAACTTAGGCCTGGAACGATTCCTTCCATAAAATCCTTTCCCAATATATCATTTCATTCATCACCAGTGTCCACCGCCTGTGGTACCTCTGTAGTAAAAACGGGCGTTAAACACTATTCATTACGAAACGAATATCTAACCTGAAGTCCTTCCTATTTAGGACTACAAAAGGACTGAAGCAGAAATTTAGTGCTTAATCGTTACTAGAAGTTTAAACTACAGTTTAAATGTGAACAACTTTGCCACAGTTCGAAACATTCGAAACATTCTGTAGCCATTTGGGAAACAACGAATTGCGTGAACAAACAAGAGCACACGGAAAAGGAGAGGGAAATAGGTTAGGTGTTATAATGATAAAAATAATGCGGAAAGTAAGTTAGTATGCTGCGCCCTACTGTAGAAACATGTAATCCGCTAAGGGGCTGCCAACATTCCTCTACAGCAATATAGATGAATAAGTAATATATTTTGAGATAACTGAAAAAACGAAACTTCGTTTCAACTGCTAATTACATTGTTGGAAAATATAAAAGTATGGATAATTGTATTCATTTTTAAATGGTACATTTTCATAACCAAGAACATGGGTCTTTACTGCTGATTTAGAGTATTAGAACCTTCTATTAGAGATAATGGGAAGAATACCGAGTGCCGAAGGTGATTCTGAACTGTAAACCGAAAGACACAAAATATTTGGTAGACCGAGGAAGAGATGAATACAGCAATTATATAATTTATAAGATCGGAACGACCTGCTTGAAGAAGAAGAAGAAGAAGAAGAAGAAGAAGAAGAAGAAGAAGAAGAGGGACGATTTTTAAATAGCACGGTTTTATAAACAAGATTGCAGATTTCTACTGATTCGTAAAATGTTCATACTAAAATTGAAATCTATATAAACAATTTTGATAATTACATGCGATCTTTTTATAAACAACGCTGTTCTTCACAAGATTTGGACTCACTAGTTAGCACGATTGTTGTGCATTGTTACTCAAAAGCACGAGGAATATATTCATTATATTATTGTGCACACGTGCCAACATATGCTTTTATTATAGTTGTTTGCATTGTACTATATTACATTAAAATAACTATGGCTTTGGTAGTTTAAAAATTAAAACAAGTTCGGTATTTTATTAGTTTCTTTAGCTTTCAATTAATAATTCTGTTAATATCTTCACCTTTTATTCATAGTAATTCCATTTAACGAATGTTTTTAAGTGTTTTAAAAATTACTTTTTCTTTCTAAAGTTGTTATAACTCAGTCAATTTCATATTAATTCAAGTGTCTAGCATTGTCAGTAATTTAAATGCGTATTGCAAATCAAAGATAATTTAGTGACACCAATTGTAAACCCAATTATACAGAAAAGTTCAGATATTTATCTATTTATGCACATGCCATTGAGCATATGGAATTGCTATAGACAATAGTTAAACACCACGTAGCATACAAGAGTTGTCATTTATAACTCATGATAATATGGTTCTAAAAAGAATTCTTTTAAATTATAAAACGTCTGTCCTAGAGCCAACCAGATATTAGATGTTTTAAGCACATGTCCAATTCGAAAACATTCAAAGAAAATTTATTGCCAATTCTGAGAATTATATAAACAAAATTATTCTTAGTCTTATCTAATCTAGGCAAGTCAAAATTATTATAGTGTCTAGTATTGTAATTTGTTCTTTTTATAATCAGGTAATATTATCCTTAACCCTAAAATATATAAAATGTCACAGTCATATTTTTTAATTTTTTAAACAGAGATTCACAATGAGTTATAGGAGACAGCTTGCACACAGTGCTTATAGCTTTTTTGAATTCATGAGTAGCACAGAGTTACCCCATAATAATACGCCATATTTAATATTACTTCGAAAATAAGCAATGTATGACAACTTAACGTAATCTATTAGCACCACATTCATAAAACAGCGTAAAAGAAATGCTATTCTCGAAAAATTTATTACTCAAGTAATCAACATGATTTGCCTAATTCAAGGAATTCTCTTCAAAAATGCCTAACACCTTATAGATTTGGTTTTCTTGTTTATTTTTAATATTTTTTGTTTTTTCTTCATTTAAAAAATCCAATATTATTAAACCATGCTTTCGCAATACCTAGAATATTGTTTCTTTCAGCTTCCAGTTCAGAATGAATATGTTTCTTAATCGAAAAGTTTGTATCATTCGCAATACCAATTGAGCAAACTGTTACATTTTCCTATAAGTCATTGATCATATTTAAAAATAAAATCGGGCTAAGTACGGATTCTTGTGGCATTCCTTGCTAAATCATACCAAGATCAGAACAAATATCATAGGTTTTCACGCATTGTGTACGATTTAAAAGATATGAACTAATTAATTTCAGTTGTACGTCCTCGGTTCCAATACGTTCAATCTTAGTTATATTAGTTGACCATGTATAACACAGACAAAAGCTTACTAAGATCATAAAAATAGCACTGACAGATTTATGATCTTGAAAAACATTTTAAATAAAATTAACTTAATTACTTACAGCTTTAGTAGTATTTCGACCATTCCTAAAACCAAATCATTCTCCGAAAACAAACTATTTATTTGTAAATATTCACAAATCTGTCTTTTCATAATTCATTATTCTTTGGACAATTACTTTGGAAATAAGCACCAAGGAAATAATTGGAAGGGTAATATATTTTTTCCTTGTTTATAAATCGGAAAAAGCTTAGTCACTTTTAGTGTGTCTGGAAAATTTCCTGTAATAAAACAGTAAGAGGATATGAGAGGAGCTATTGACACACTGATTCCGCTAAATTATTAGACATATTTTTGCTTTTAGAGTTATTCAATGATAAAATGGTCTTATGTACATTATCTACAGTTACTACTCCCCATTTAAAATGTACAATCGTTGTAAATAGTTTTTTTTAACATTAGTATAAATATTGTTTGTATTCAACAACTGCATAAAATTAATTCACTCACAAAGAACTGAGAAAACGTATTTGCTAAGGCATATATTTTTAATTTATAATATTTAAGTTATTTTAGTTTTTGGGACATAAATATTTTTAATTGAATACTTGTATTTGAAAATTTCTTACAACAGTTTTTTTTAAATGATCAATATATTTACAACAGTAATGTTGAATATTGACTTTTTGCACTTTGATTCTTAATTAAAAATAATTAATTTGTAGTGAATACATGTAAGTAGGTTTAAATACAGTTCATAAAACCTTTTTTCACTAAGTATGTAAAGTTGTAATTTGCCCAATTTTTTGTTATGTTTCATTTATTGTCGCTTTGACTGCATTGGTTTTCTCGTATAGATAGAACGTGCGTACTGTAGCTGTAAGTCTGTAATCAAGAATGAGATGAATTGACAATGGCAAACGAACTCTTGAGTATTTTAGCATCTTCAAGCTATTTGGCATTCACCTTCTCAGGGTACGGGAAAACTCCGGAACGCTACCACTACACCACGGAGATGGCCCGCAATTATTATTACTTATTAGTGTTTAAAACTCTTGTGCCTAAAGAAACGAGTTACTTCACAATACGGTTTGTACAGCGAAAAAGTAATTTTCAATGCACACTTTCATTCAGCAAAGACATCAATTAATTACTTCCATCTTTCTCGATACATATTACGCACAACACAACAAATTTAACATTCATGTTCACATTTTATCCCTTACTATTCTCAGTTACATTGCATTAACCGCTTTGTTGAATATAGAAAGGCGATCTTGAATAAAATAGGCTGTGATTCCATGGCTGCTTATTTCTTCATGGTTCCGAGTAGAGAGAGAGAGAGAGAGAGAGAGAGAGAGAGAGATCGAGAGAGAGAGAGAGAGAGAGAGAGATCGTGATCTTATCTCTCCACCTTGAAATATTTTTTAATGTAAGTTTTGTGCTGTCGTAGAAAAAGCATTGTATGATACACTGATGATACATGTTCTTAAAGCTATTTCTTACGTACTCGTTTTTTTTAAGACTTTATACTTGCCCCTCCCCAATACCGTTTAGGAACTTATTACAATTTTACAAGTTTCTGTGGGTTTCAAATTATAAAATCTTTTACATCCGGTTTGTGTAAAGTTTTAATCATATCTCCACATCATCATAAATAATCTCATAAGATAATTACATTGATTTACTAATTTAGTTGTCAATGGAACAAGGTATAGAAACATATTCGATTTATAAACTTTCTAGTTTGTTTTTTGTAACCATATTTGGAAGAACCTAATTAGTTTTTTAGGCAACCTCGAATGTTACATCTATGCAGATTATGTTAAAATACGTTTGTAGGGATTGAATTTGGAGTTGTATTTTCAGGATATTTTATGATTTGGTCCATCTCCATCTTCCAGGCTTGTTAATGTTATTTTTGTATTCTTTTCTTGATGAACACTTTAACTCGTTCCTTATTTGGAAGTACAAGGTTATATTCCGGTCGCAAACCGGCATATCTACTCTGCGTAAGCAACTTGTTATGATTAGCCACTCTATAACTCGTCAAGTGCAATTTCGGTCTCAATGCAGGTCAGATTTGAGCAATTCTCATTTTAATGTTCGTGTACTTCTGTAATAGTTTAGAAAATACACCCAGGTCGAATACTGAACAGCAAGTGTTTGTATATCATGTTTATTTGTTGACTCCTGATTGTTTTCAGGAAAGATATGCGGATGTTAAACCTTGTCTCCCATTTTCTTTGACAAAAATAGCATGGCATGACATTATTTTGCGCTTCCTTTTTGCTAGTTGACGGAATAGGCGATATAAACCCCTTGCATCATTTTCCTCTGGGAAAAGTTAAAGGACAAAGTCTGCAGATTTTTTTTTTTTTTTTTTTTTTTTTTAGCCGACGTAAAATGTAATACCTGGGAAATATCACCTTCATCTCAAGAGATTTGGGGCTATAGATTGTAAAGTAATTCCTTATTCAGATGCCGTATGTTTGGAACAAGAAATCAGACAGCCTCAACAGTTTCTCTTTTAGTATGGAGACAAACGTTTAACTGTTTGTATTTAGCACTATTTTACATAACAGTACGTCATATCATATCGTAGTAATGCTCTGTTTCCATTATCACCTTGTGATAGCGCGTGTCTCGGCAGTTAAGTTTTGCTTTATCGGTGGAAATACACTTTTATCTTCCATCATTGAATTTCTTAGATGAAAACTGTGAAGCAACATTTTGCAGATAGAGCACCATAATGCCAGTGAAGATTCCCTCTAAGGAGTTAGAGCCCCTCAGAAGGGTCGCTTCATGCCAAACGGCTGAATCGAAATCTTTTCAAAAAGCAAGTCACCGTCACACCGCACAGTCCCCCCTCGCCCTGGCACTTTCGACTCTGTAAGACCTAGAGGAATGAAACTGAGATGAAATGGGACAGCAGAAAATTCATGAAAAGGAAATATCCATTCTAGCATTTGCATAAGCTATCAGAGGAAACATCAACGAAAAAAAAAAAAAAAAAAAAAAAAAAGGCCAGGTCCAAGGTATACGAACCTAAGCCATCTCGCTTGGTTAGCCGTTGGCTTATGAATGGTAATTATTGTTCTACTCTACTAACCTAGGGTAGGGTCTTTTATACATCGCCGCTCACTCAGTAGATTTTTTGTGCCATTGCAGTGTTAATGTGGCACAAATACAGACAGATTATTCACGTTGAACTCTGATTAATTATATAGCATCGAAAACGAAAGGAGGAAAAACCCTTACTTAATTGAATGAACAAATAATTAAATATCGACTTTTAATTAGCTTGCTTTTTCTAAGAAAAGGCAAATCTCTGGCACAACAGCTGCAGGAAGCTGATGTGACGTCACTTGGCATATTTGCATTCAATACCTAATGCAGTTCAACAAAAAATAAGCGGCAGAACGGAATGCAGTTAGGTTGCTTAGAAAAACAGCAACAGACAACTGGAGAGGACTGATCATTAACAAAGAATAATATATAGGACCTTTTCAGGAAGGTCAGAAACAATTAGAAGTTACTGAACTTGTGATGTTTAACCTCTCCATGTACCCGGAAAACCTTGTTCTACTTCTCAGGCAATTTTTTGAATCCGTTTTCCTCATTACACACATCCTTTCAAACTTGTTCGGCTCATTTGTCTGTCGCTGCTTTTTCCTTAGTACGACAACAGCGGCGGCTAGTGTATAGGCCTATATTTTAATATTTTAATTCCACAAAATAAAAATACTGCAACTTTGAACACACCCTTAAGCAACTTGCGCAATGCAAAAATAGTTCGTTGAAACCTGACAAGTGTATCTTCTGTCTTGATTGTTTCTCATTCCAGACAGATACGTTTTTTCTTTCTTGTACTTATATTTATCATTTATATAAACATTATATAGTGTTGATTTCTCTCTTTCTCCCCTTTCTTTTACCGTTTTTCCGCTCTTTTTCTTTATTAGATCTCTCTGCTCCTCTTTCTCTACTGCCTTGTTTCCCCCTACTTTTCCTCCCGTGTCTTCATGTAATAGTGGTACCTGATGCTTGAAGAAGAATTAAAGCATTAAACTGAATGCTTCCTAAGGTGGGTGCAATTGATCCTAGTTCAATAACAGGTGGGATACTTCTATGATAAAAGGTTAGATAAAGGAAATAAAAAGAATATGCCCGCGGTATATTTCTTCTTTGTTGCTCTCTCTTTTTTTTTTTCTTCTGCCATTTTTTTTCAGTATTTTCTTCTCTTCTGCTAATTTTTTAAAAAAAAATTCTGCTCCATTCTCATTTTTATCTACCTTATTGTCATCATTCTTACGGTAAGTTTTTCGTTCTCTTATGTGTCTTGTTCCGTTTTTGTGTGCACTTTCTTGGTTCCTAACGCCTTTTATTTTTCCTTTCCTTTAATTATTCTTGTACCTGGCCACGTCAGGAGACCTTGTTGATTAGTTTTGCTTGTTATTAGTCAAGCCAATTGTATGTTCTGGAAGCGGTGACGTAAGCATCCTGACAGGCAAGTTCTTCCTCCCTCCCTCAGATTGTCGAGCCCTCTCCGGAACGGTTCGTTTTGCCTTTTATTTATAAATTGTTACATCCGGAGCTTCTCTGTAGGGTAAGCCCTGTAACTTACAAAACATTTTATTGTTGCACTTTACTGCTTGGGAGTAAAGTTTCCACTTATAATCATTTACAGAACGGTACTTGTGATTTTAAAAGGCAATGTGGTATATTTTGGGCAGGATTAAAAGTATTTTACTTAGTACCCGAGAGAGAGATTTAATGTAATACTTGAGCCCAAGTAGTTCTTTTCGATTGTTGTATGATTATTGTGACAATATTTCAAAAGATTGTTACTTGTTTAAATGCTATATTGCTGAATGACATATTACATTACAAGTGCGTTAAATTTACATTTATTGTTGTTTACTTTTAATAATTCTCCCGTTTTGTGAACTTGCTTTTTCCGACTGTAACCTGAGCCCCTCCTTCTAGTGTACTTCCAAGGATAAATTTTGTTCAGATTATAACGGTAGAGTGTAGATTATTGTGTAACACAGGTACAGGATAGTATATGCAGTAGTATTACATGTTTACTTCAATATTTATTCTCATCTGTTTATTTTATTATTTCTCCGCCTTTAATTTCTTTTCTTATTTATATCCCTAGCTTCTGTTTATATTTTTTGTCACCTGTTGCCCCTCATTCTTATTTTTCTCCTCTCTCATATCTTATTCTTTCCCTTCTTCTACTACTTCCCATTATTCTTAAGAGCTTATCTTTCTGCTATATATCACACTTTTCTCCTCTTCAGTTTTACATCTTTCCTGTTTGGTATATTATTTCTCCTTATTGAACAATTTATTCTTCTTTTTCTTCAATATTTATTTCCTTTCTTTATCCCAGCAGTTTCTTCTACTCCTACTATTCTTCTTACTTTTCTCTTTCGTCGTTTTATGTTCTTATTTATTAAAATAATTAGTGTTTTTTTTTTTTTTTTTTTTTTTTTTGCTTTTAACCTTTATTTCCTTATTTTTCTTCTATTTTTTGCTCTTTTCCCTTTTACTAACCTTTTTTTCAGTCTACTGTTCTGCTCCTAATCTACACCAATTCTTCCTGTTGCCAATCACAATAATACTACCTAGTGACCTCGTAACAAATTTTCCTAGGCTAATAATCTGTTTAAATGAGCAAATTCTTGGCTTACCTGCCTTTGCTCTTGCTGCAGTGAGCCGCAGTAAGTATCCATTCCTCACTGACCAGGCTGCCTCCGCACAGCCAAGCTATGGCTCCTCCCGGTTTTACGTAACCAAGCACTGCCTGCAATCATCATATAAAATGTATATAAGAGCGAGAGAGAGAAAGAGCGAGAGATGCTAACTAGAGGTGCAGTAATCTATAGGTTTACGTCACCATATGTGGAAACTCCTTTGTTGCAGTCTTAAAGCCCCCCACGACCAGGGGTACCTCTGCTATGGCACACACGGAGATTTTGTTTCTCTGAGCCCCGGGTATTAGCACAGGACTATCCTCTTCCTGATAAACGGCTTCAGCATACTTTTCACACACTGAAAATACCAGCAACTCCTTGTTAACAACTTAAAAACTAAAACAATTTCTTTTCCAAGGATATTTAGTTAAACAGAGAAGAAATATTAGTTGTCACTATTTTGCACATGCAGTGGCTTTTATCTTTCGTTTAGCAATTTCACGTCTTAGGCCTGAAGGCCTGTTCCGGTCTTAATCCCATCTTTTCATGGGTCTTCCAACGAATCTTTTACCAATGAAATTTAATCGTTAGACTTTTGAAGTTATCTAGACCTCATTGTGGAACATTAACTTATACATTATTATTTACAATAAAATCTCTCGTATCCGGCAACGACGGGACAAATATTTTTATAGGTTATGGATTACTTAGTAATGCGCATTCGTCTATCAGCTCATTACAAAAAAAAAAAAAAAAAAAAAAAAAAAATGCAAAACTGTCATTTTATGATATTAATTGTTGACCTATTACATAAAGATAAGGGTAGCCAACATCGCAAAGGATTGCAACTATGAAGACGTTGTAGCTCACGATGATTATTCCATTAACTGTGTACTACTAACACCCATTTCTATTTTATGGAATAGCTCCAATATCTGTTTAAGCGTAAGGACATTTTTTTGCGCTTCACGGAATTCATCATGCATCAAGGAATTAATTCACTTTAGCTACAATCCACAGGTGCGGCGGTGTGCAATTGCCACGTTTTCATGCTCGCTACTCTCATACTTTGAAGTGTGAAGATATGCCGTGTTGGCGTTATCATGCTCGTTACTGTGAAGCCACGTCGTATTCATACGCTCCCTCTATGAAGTTAATAGAAGACAATGATAATTTCACCAAAATGGCCGCATGTCAAAAACTGCAATATGCCTTTTCTTTCTTGTTTCCCTTTACTTCTTTTCTTATTGAAAAGTGCCGTTGTTTGAAACTGGTGATTATTTAGGTGCTTTTGCTGTATGTAACAAAATCTATTAGATGATTTACACCGTATAAGAAACGTAAATCATCTAAATAACCTGTTCTCTCATTAACACGATGCAGGTTGAAGAAAATAGAGGAACTTTGTTGTCGTAGATGATTTTTCATATGCATACAGGACACGGAGGAAGTAGTTCGTATAAAATATCATTAAAAACTTAAATGTTGATATTAAATTTATTAAGATTTAATATAACTAACAACAGTAGGTTACAATAAGCAATATAACAAAGACTAAATTAATGGGCAGAACATAATGCACAAATATATATTTATATAGTCCAAGATGCATCACAAAAGAATTTAAACAAATGTGGTCATAAAATTTAACAGTTCCGTAATGAATGTTGACAAAATGTTCAATTAAAATTGAATTGTCATGTCAGTCATTAACAATTTCATAAAAATCCTGACAGTTAATAAATACGTAAAAATTAGAATGTACCAACCAATGAAATAATAATCGTACAATACAAAAATAAACTATTTCCTATAATAACATAATAAGAATTAAAATAAAGTGAGTCAGCCTCGAAAATAATACCAAAATTTTGAAGTTGAGGTGCGATAATAATCGCGTTTTAAAATAGATTTATATTATGTTTTAAAAAATGCACATTGACGAAAAATCATTCATAAACTTCTGCTCAAAAGTATACTAATATCTGGCTTTACTTAATTGAGAAATATATTTGCTCTTTTCAGCAAAGTTTTGCATCACAAGGATGTGGTATTCCTTTATCTGTCAGAACACAAAGAGACATTCACTCTTTCATCATCCTTTCCGGTGGAATAAATAAATATAAATTCCTTGTGCTAGTTCATGAAGTGGCGTTTTCCAAAGGCAGGAATACCCCATAGAACGTTATCTGTAAAAGCGACCAGGTGTAGGATGTGGTTTGGTTTTCACATAATTAGCGCTCAACCGCAGCTGTACAAATGCCTCGCTTGTTTAAGGAACTTCAATGAACGTCATGATATGTTCAAAAGAAAAACATTCCCTAGCAACCTATAGGCCTTTGAATGCGGTTTAGCTGCGCTTCGTAAATACAAGTAAATTAGCTATGGCTGCAGTTACTATTGTAAGCTCCATAAAACCCGGGCAATTGCGAGCATAATTGCAATATATTCATTTTAAAAGCTGGACACAACCATTGAGCAGATATTATATATATATATATATATATATTTTTTTTTTTTACATTTTTTGTTTACATAGCGTAGGAAAGTCTAACCTGTGTATAAATATTACAACAAAAACAAAGTAATACCTGAATAAACTGAGATAAGCTAATGTCAACAAAATATAAACAAAATGAATAATAAAAGTATAAGAAAAATCAAGTAACCTAAAATAAGACATGCAGATATCAACAAAATTAATGATAAAGTGTAAGGAAAATCTAATCCAGTTCCGATAAACGAAATAGGCTAATATCAATCAAAATATATGAGCAAAATTATTAATAAATAGATGAGAAAAATACATTCTGGACAAAGTGCAAAATATATAAATAAAACTTAAAAGTTTAGATTGTTTTAGACAAGATTAAATTTGAATAATTAGAATTAAGACGCTTTTTCAGTTATAAGAACGTGACATGAGAAACTTAGGATAGTCTGGATAAACTGAGATACGAGGGTAAGTCCACAAGTTTCCGACCTAACCATTTTCTAGGTATGATAAAGACAAAAACTATATTTCACTTTTCAATATTTTACCCTTTATTGCAATACACTTCTCACATCTTTGAATTAACATTTCAATCCCCCCCTCAAAAAAAAGTCAGAAGTCTTGTCTGCAAAACAACATCTATCACTTCTTCGTCACACTTAAATTTCCTTCCTCGAAGGTCCTTCTTGAGTTTTGAGAGGAGGAAATAGTCACTGGGAGCTAGATCTGGGTTATAGGGTGGATGGTAGATCTCCTTGAAGCCGCATATTTTCACAGCTTCCTTTGCAACAAGAGCTGTGTGCACAGGCGCGTTGTCGTCAAGAAGGCGCACACCACCACTCAACTTTCCTCTTTGATGAAAGTACGTAGTCTGTGTAGTAGGCCAGCATATTACTCCCCATGTACTGTGGCGTTCCTCTCCTTGAAGTCAACGAAGAGTATTCCTTCACAGTCCCAAAAAATTGTGGCCATGATATTCTTGGTTAACTGAGTGACCTTGGCCTTTAGAGGCGATGCTTTGCCAGGTTTACTCCACTCCATTGATTCGATCTCTTTTGGACAAGGGATTATAGTAGAGAACCATAGTTTCATTCTCTGTAACAATGGTTACAGGAGAAGTTTGCAGAACTTCTCTCTCGTTACCACGGCAGAGCTCCAAAAATGCTGACAACAGATGACTTGTTGCTGCTTTTGGACTGAGGAAAGAAGTCTAGGCACTAACCTTATTCATGTTTAAATGTTGATGAATAATTCGAAGGACCTTTGTTTTACAAAGGCCCAACCTTGCTATTATTTCTGTTACTTTGAGCCTCCGGTCTTCCATAAATTCTCCTTGCACAGGAGCGATGTTTTCAGGAGTGAGCACCTTCAAGGGCCGATGGGCACGCTCTTCGTCTTCAATGCTTTCTCCATCCATTCGAAAAAGTTTGGCCCATTCTTTTACGGTAGAATATGAGGGGGATGTTTCCCATATACGCCGCCCAATTAATTTCATTTGGAGTAAGTCCGTCTTTTGTGAAGAACTCAATAACAGCTCGAAGCTCCATTTTGAACATGACCCAATCTTCTACACGCAGCCTTCTTTATGCAACAACTGAACTGAACAACTGAACACAAGGAGCGGAAGTTAAAGCTGCAACTGTTTTCTTAACAGATAAGGTATGACACCAGATAAGGCTTTTGTGAATGCGATAATCCATATCGGCGAGGCCGGAAACTTATGGACCTACTCTTGTAGGCTATATAAATCTACTCCACAAAGATGCAATTATCGTAACGGCCATTATGATTTCATAAACTACTTCTGTAAAGAAAAAGCTACCCCCTTTTAAATGCAAATTCATATGAAACAATGGTCTTTAAAACTTTATTTCTTGGACTTCCACCTGGACCTCTTCCCAGAAAATCTTAGTCACGTCAGCGATGAGCATGAGAGCATTTTAATCAGCAGATTTCTGAAAAAGATGTGTTCACCATGGCAAATATGCTGGCAAACCATTGATGGACCAGAAACATTCTAAACTGTTTCCAAAGGATATCGTATATAAGTACTAATTTTACAAAAATTTAAACATTGTCTAACTTCTAAAGCATTCGAATTTAGCATGAAAAATATACAAATACATATACATACAGCTTATTTTATTCTTGCGAGTTATTTTTTTATATTAATACATTCTCTGCAAACATGTGCAGAATATTTTTCACAGTTAATTCCAGGAGTGTCACGGAGATACAAAGGGCACCTAGTCAATAGCTCATGGCAATGCTCGAGAGGGCAGTATAAAGTAAACTAAAGAGGCTTTTTTGTCAAATAAAACAAAAAATCCAGAGGAAGCCGAGCACTAATGGAGTACAGCGAACAAAAATCGCACGCAAAGAGCATACTTGCATGCTCGAAATTTGTCATACTGAAGTTAGATAAGAAATAAATAATGTAGATTATATCATTATTATCGAACGGGTAGTTCAGGCGGTAAAGCATTGAACTGGCATTCGAGATCTCGGGTTCCACTCTTTTCGGACCGGCCATTCTGACCTTAGGTTTTTACTTGGTTTTCCCTGTTCGCTTAGGCGAATGCCAGGGTGGAGCATTCTTTGTCACGAAAGTTATGCCCTCACATTTCATATCATTTCATTGCATTAGCTCTGTTACATGGTCGAAAAAGTCAGGGTAGTTCGGCTAGTGCGGTTTGGAAACGTTTCTGCCCCTGAGCGACCCTTCTGAAGCGCTCATACTCTTGGAGAGAGGGGTCCACTATTGTTTGGATTAAAACCATTCAACAAGCTTTCAGTCTTGCTCCTATCTTGGAGGGCATGGCGTGCATAAGCGGGGAAAGAGATTTGCCAAAAGTAACTTATGAGAGCCAGAATTATTCATTCTCGTAAGCAGTTAAGTCCGGCCACAAATAAGAATATCAATTCTGATCGAGAAGCGATGTTTTCGTGATACTCTTTCGTCTCTGCGTCTAAGTTTACTTCCTATATGGTACACGCGCAGTAAAAGACATGATTTGGTAGCTCAACTGGATGGGAGTCGCTCGCCTCGTTACCGAAGAGGCCGCTCCCGAAATATCCGATTCCCGTACTCGAGAATGTTGTGTGTCCGTGTTTTAAATTCGTCTCTTGTCCCTTAGCTTACCGTGATGGCTCTTGCATTGGATTCTTTCTGTCTTAGTTTCTTCCAATCCCTGTAGGTTTTTCCTTACTTTTTTATTTTAATAATAAATATATTCAATAATAGCATGTTTTCCACGTGTTTATAATAATAATAATAATAATAATAATAATAATAATAATAATAATAATAATAGTAATAATAATAATAATAATAATAATCGGTTCGTTGTTCATTTTTATTTTTTCCTGACGCATCACGCTCACTTGTCCGTAACAACACTAGATTCACGAAAATGAGTTTGGAATAGCTGACTTAGAAAAATGTCTAAAAGGGGGTGGGGTCTTCTGAAATCATTTGGGAACATCCTCCTATACTCTCGTTTTGTTCTTTAATACACTGGCCTAATTTTCTAATAATACTGTACATTTCAGCATTTTAGCAGCTTTATCCTCTAACGCTGTTCTTTAATCTAGAATATATATATAGTATATATATAGTATATATATAAATACATACATACACATTAATGAAGGGTTTATTCGCCTTTGAATCTTTCGCTCTAATATCTCTCTTTCATTTATCATCTGCGTTATCCTTGTATAGCGAAAAGATAATGTGTCCGAAAAAAAAGTATTTAACACTATAAAATTAAAAAAAAAATGAAGCGGGTTAAAAACTTGTTCTTTATTTAGAAATGTCCTTAAGAGAATTTTATTTCAAGAGGCTTAAAACATTTTTAAATATATTTTATTACTACGTTTATTTTTATTTATTTATTTATTTTTTTTGTACATTAAACGTGATATTTTCATACAAGTCTTAATTTAAGCTAAAGTTTGAAGTCAGAGAGGAAAAATTCCAGATCGCGGTCGAATCTTCGGCTTACCGTGTTAATGCTCTTACTATGCAAAACTCCCCATCTGAATCTGAGACCTCTATAGTTATCTCGTAGCAGAGGATGTTTCCATAAGAGGCAACTCGAAATCTTTGATTACTTGTGGACCGAGCTTCATAGTTAGCCACGTTATTTCTTTATTATTTTGGTTTTTGGTTTTCTTCCACCTTGAAGGTGCAAAATAAATTATTCAGAAGTCATTCGGCATTTGTCTTCTAAAAGCCAGAGTTTCTAAGCAACGCATACCATCAGCAACGGTTCTTTCGTAAGTAGATGTTGCATTTACTAGTCCCAATGCAATCTACTTTCATTGACGTACTAACAAACTGGTTTTCCAAGTGCTTTTTATTGTGTAGATTTAATAACTCTTCTTGCAACCATCTGGCCTCTTTACTGAATTCTACCTACATGGGTTAAAGGACTAATTTGCGATTATTAATTGAGCATGATCGGTCAAAATATGGCAAATTAAGATGAAAATATGTGTTATTCTATAAAACACAGTCTAACCTAACCTAACCAAACCTAACCTAAAATAATAAGCTAGAACATCAATAATCAAATCATGAAGAGACAATATAGTAATGTAAAATAAATTGTCCTAATACAAGTAATATATTATGGCATGCTCTATATTTATTTCTTTATTTTTTTAACACGTATATCGCATCCTCCCATTGATTCTTGCATATCGGTTCTGATTTAGGAATCGCCCTCGGAAAATTTTCCTAGGTGTGGCCGGAAAGATACGGGAGAATAGTTATAATAAATTTACATTTATTATGTTAAAGAAATATTGAAACATACAGTACTAAACAAGAGCGTATTAAACATTACTGTAAGCATAAGCAATAATGACAAAGAACAATTGAATACAATAAAATATCATCCCGCGATTGCTTCCAATTTGAACATCACAAAATTTTATTGTCACAGCGAAATGGAAAAATGAATTAAACATGAGTAACGCTACATGCTTGCCTTCTAATTGAATATCACAACAAAAGATAACAGATTAATATAAAACGTGCTTTCCTTCAAATTACAAACATTTATGTTTAAAAAACAAATTATCTTAAAATTTAAGATAATTAAAGCCCCTAATACATAACTTACAGAATGCTTCGGTCAGTGGTGAGACATGGAGAAGTAGTAACGATCCAAACAATTTGGAAACGTTGGCCGTAAAACGCATTCACTTCTTCTCTCTGTATGCCATTCGAAACACGCTCTCAATAAACCTAGAAAAGGGCTATGATGTCATACTGGATGGTCCCACACCAGTCTAGATCGATGAAATAAAGACACGGGGAGTCGGTTTACCATGCGGATGGAAGGAAGAAAGAAAAGAAATGGGGATTTTGCACAAACCAACAAATGAGTTCGTGCAAAGGTGACACAAGATTAAGATGCCAAATTTTATCAAATTAAATTTATTGATTATGTTTTCGGAGGTTTATAGGTGTGTCTTGTATGGTGCATTTTTATTTTTAGTGCTTTTTTGTCTACACTGAATGTTTCTCAGTTGTTGGGAAGCCTATGGATAGTGCAGAAAAGAGCTTATCGTGTGGGTACAACTTTTCCACATACGAAGGGTAAGTAACAAGTCATGGCAACTATTATTTTTCTCGCTAACAAGGGGCAACATGAAAACTCTAATTTATATCTATGATTAAAAGTGTTTGGAACGTACTTTCGAATGAAGCCACCAGATGGCGTATGTGAGCAGAGTGCATGTCTCAGCACGCCCCGAAGTTCAGTTGATGAGCGACAATGGTCAGGAATGGAGGTAAAAAAGAGTGAACGACGTGCATATATGAAAATGACATTTTTCCGCAACAGGAATGCACGAGAATGCCATTCAGAGATAAGGGAATACCACTCTGAATGCCCCGTATTACAGGTCTTTTTGGTGTCACAAATGTCGTAGCAAACGGCCCGAACTTTTGAACAGCGCCATTGTTCTTCACGATAAGGCGACAGTTCACACAACTGACTTTGTCAAGTGTCTTTTACAACGGTGGGGATGGGGAGTTTTTCCACATTCGCCACATTCACTCGATCTCATTCCCTGTGATTATGATCTCATCCCCAAAGTGAAGCAGCCATTGCATGGGAAATGTTTTGCTAACAAAGCGAACATATTGACAGTATTTCGACGCGAGATGCCTCGCGTTAACAACTCACATGCAGCAGATGGTATTTCCTATAACTATTGGTCGTAAACTTAATATCTTGTGAGTTATGGTCTTATTTTGTAAGAACGGAATTTTATACGTAAATACTCTGAGCACTTGGCAGGAAACAAATAAGAAAACATTGCAATGAATGGCGGTCATCTCGAGCACATGTTGTCAAGAGTAGATCTTACAATGGTGGTGGTGGTAAACTAGACCATAACTCAAAAGATATTAAGTTTACGACCAGTGATTATAGGATTTTTTTTTTCCTGTTTTGGTTCATACTACCACCTCTACAACATTTGTACAATTTTCCTAATTCGTTTCTTGCCAAAGTACTCGGAGCAGAAGATATACCGCTCTTACAAAATAAGACCGCAACTCAGAAAATATTGATTTTAAGACCCACATTTACAGGAACCTTTTTTTTTTTTTGTTCCATACTACTGTCTCTGTAAATACTGTGGAAATTAATGAAACTTCATATGTAGCGATCCGCATACATTGTTACATATGTGCAAACTTTCAGAAATGTTCAGCAGAACTGAAAGATTTTGAATCTTCTTTATAAGCTTGTCCCCTAACCTGAACTTAAAAAAATTAAGATAGTCAAGGAGCTCGTAAGCATTATTCGTTTTAAATATCCACAATTTGTGTATTCATATAAAGTTTATGATAACTTTATGTACGAAAGAATGTGTTTAGAATTTCCGAGCCTTCCCAGACGTTAATATGCCAGGTCGTATTACCACAGCCACGATTTGAATACTTTTATTCAAGGTGAACTGCTTTTTCAATTATGAACAAGAAACCACAGAACTTCTCACAGTAATTAGCAACAACATTTTACTTTTTACATTATACTTACTTTTTTTGCTTTTGTCTCCATTTGCGGCAAACGCATGCGCGACAAGACAGATCAGTAAGACAGAATGATAAATAGCCACTGTCATGCTGTATTGGGTTGGCAAGTACTGACTATCGCTGCATTCTTATTCTTATCTACCCAGCTATGTTTTTATAATAAAAGTGTTCGAAATGAGATAGGCACACTCGTTAAAAGAAAACTCAAGGTTTTATGTTAGAGATATCTCCATACAAGGTATATCTCCAAAGTATTCTGATAATATATACAGTTATGGCAGCTCGTAACAGCAGTAATTGTAACATAGTTCATGAGGGCATAGTGCTAAATTTGACAGTTAAATATTGATTGATACTGAGCTCTAGCATGATATTCAGCAATCAGTCGGAAGAAAATTTTAAAACTTCTATATCACGAAGAGGGGGACATTTGTTGCAATTTAATAAAATTACAACAAATAACATTACATTTAATAAGAACATTTGAATTCGCATAACTCAGAATTTGCATAATAAAAATCAGCTTAATTCCTCCCTCCCGATTATTCTTCATTTTCTGGTATTTCAATGGGAAAAAAATTAAATCAGTATACAAGTATTTCTAATTGTGCTGTGTGGTTGCAAAATCTGATTATAATAATAACCCAAACAAGAAAATTAAATGCCTTCGAAACATAAAGTTTAGAGGTTCACATTATAAATAATATGACAAACTAGAATATCCAAAATATCTATCGTGAAAGACATGAGACACAAAGTGCTTAAGATGCAGCCGATCTTAAGCACTTGAATTGGAATGGATGTTAAGGAAGAAGGAGAATATTTCGGTACTTCAGTCTTGTTCAACGGCTACCCGTTTGTGCTTCCCTGGGGGAAGGAATGAATTAGATAGACACCGAGCGGACAGGACCCTGCGGTGGAACAGAATCCCTAATAATTTTGGCAGATAGAGCAATCCGGCGCCATAAGTAATTTGAGTCCCTTAGAAGTCGGAGTAGAAACTATTTCAAAGGCAAGCCACCGTCGCACCGCACCAGCCCACTTCCGTCAGAGCATTCGTATAAGTGACCGTGGGAAACCACGAAAACAACTGAAGGTTAACGTAGCCGGGGATTTCCCGAATGCCAGGCCCAAGTGTTACTGCCTGAGCCACTCCACTGATTATTCAATGAGGAAAAGAAAATCGTTGGAGAAATGCACTGATTGGCGGAGGGTAACAGAAAAAGAGAAGGAACAAAAATAGCACATTCCTCACCACCAACGCGAGTACTATTATTACTATTTATCCTACAATTAAAATTATACTACTGTATACTGTCATCACCATCATTATTATTACTACTACTACAACCACAATTGTTATTACTTCTAAGGGTGATCTTTTAGTCGCTCCACGCGTAATGGCCTTTCGGTCGGTTCAAGTTGGAATGAGAGTCAGAAAGTCCGCAGCGATGACTGTCGTTTAAGTTATTACTCTTGCTCTTTTTGTGAATTAACCTACCCACTTAGGTAGAACCAAGATTCGTCCGTAGAGTAAATGAGAATAGTGTAAATTTCTCCGTCATGCACAATATTAAAAACCCATTTACGAAATCCACTTCAAGATACAGGGTTACCCGATTTAAATCCTTGCACTACAGAAATTTGATAGGGTTTTAAATTCAGTAGTTTTGTAGCCGTTCAAACAGAGGAATAGGAAACTCCCATTTGCTGAGAAAGATGTCGAAGCGATTTTAGAGAAAAATTCACA
The DNA here is from genome assembly GCA_030762175.1 of Metallyticus violacea. Lineage (NCBI taxonomy): Eukaryota > Metazoa > Arthropoda > Insecta > Mantodea > Metallyticidae > Metallyticus > Metallyticus violacea. The sequence goes on from CM060837.1 coordinate 63,436,984, forward strand.
GCAAAATGTTTAGGGGTTTGTTCCATACTGCACTTAATTTTCACCTTTCCTCATAAACAGAAAACACCGTATCTTCCTGTATCTTCCTGCATTATAATTTATAAGGTATGTTTTACCCTATTACTCTGAATGCAATTTACTGAGCAAAACACACCGATTTTCTCCTTATACAAAGGGGTTTCGGTAAAAAATCGGTTTTTATGTACCTGTTATTTTGCATCGAAATATGGCCATGCATATTCATGTCAACTGAGTCCATTCACCCTATCTTGAGACATGGAAAATTTTAAATATTTGTTTATTCATTTTAATTTTGAAAAAAAAAAAATCGTTTTGCTGTAGAAATAGTTCCCGGCAAAGCCAGAAGTAAATAAATGCTGTGTACACTTCTAGAATGCTAGAATTCAAAGTGTTATTTTCTATTAGCTGTAGAGTTGATAGTTTCTCAACGTTGTTTTCAACGTTATCTTCTTCTGTAACGTAAATATGAACCTTTGAATGTGAATGTGAAAAATCTTGTGTAAAATCTTCTTTGTAATTAAAAAAACAAATGAATTGCTTTCCTACATCTTCATCTGATGCAAACGAAGAATCTGAGGAATAAATATAATGAAAAGTTCATTCAGTTCGCTCATTGCTTCAAACCTGATTTGGATATGATCAATAATGATTACTAGTACACTACTGAATACAGATACCTGATACTATTTCCGAATTTTTTAAGGTCCATCCTGAATGAACTCATCGAAATGCTTAGTTTGTCCTCAAATTTTATCAGAACTCCATTGTTGAACTGCAGATAACAATGCTTCTTAGAAATGTCTGTAACTAGAAAGTTTATCACAGCGTCCTGAAGAACAGATGCCCTGGAAGATCAATATGAAGAAATTTTTAAATCAAGCTGATGGTTTCAAGTATTTTAGTATGAAGGACAACTTGGAAAAAAGTCAAACATTTCTAGTTTTTCCTTTAGGCAAATCGTATAATCTTTCTTATTGTGGGTTTTTACTGAACTGTAAATTTAGTTAAGGTTTTCATAATAAATATGTAATTATGTAAAGCTTTCAATGAACCAAATATTTGAAACCAATATGTAATACTTTTATTTTTAATAAATGTGAAATGATAAAAGCAAATTCCACCTTTTATTGCCCTAAAAAAAAAATAATGCACAATTCAAATGTGTTCATTTTTGTGTATATATTTAATTATTTACACATATAATCGTTATAGTCCTCTTATAGCAAATATGATTGTAAATATATACATTTGATGCGAAATCATATAATATAGATGACTATTTTATAGTAAAATGATAGAATGGCTACATTTACCAACCAAGTTCAAAGTTAAGCTTTGAGTGGAAGACCGTCTAGTGTGGCTTTTTGATATAAGTAGGAAGTAATAGTATTCTCAATGTAACATATAGATTCTTTTGTGTGCAAATTTGTAATCTTAAATCTTTGTGGAATAATATTTTAAAATGAAATGTATATATAAAAGAAGTTTTCAAATTCTATGACAGATTGTACAGGAATGAAACTATTATTTCTCGTTCCCCCCCCCCCCTCATTGTAGACACGTCGGTCCTGGTGGTGTAGTGGTTACCATACTTGCCTCCTAAACCCAAAACGCGGGTTCGAACCCGGCCAGGACCGATGGATTTTTTCGGGCGTAAAAATCCTAAGTATGGCTTCCTTCGGAAGGGAAGTAAAGCCGTGGGTCCCGTGTCGCACATTTGCGGCACGAAAAAGAAATCAAGCCTGAAAGAGAGGCCTCTGAGCAAAATTTGTCGGCCGTTTCACGCCCTGAGTTGAATGGGACGCTGATGACCTGAGCTGTTGAAGAGCGTCCATAAATAAATCAATAAAAAAAAAAAAAAAAATTGTAGACACTGCGGGTCCATCAGTTATGTCCCTGACAATTTTCACTACTGAGGCAGTAGTACCTCCCCGGCATTTGACATTTAAGAGGACTGAGGAAAACCTGGCAGTCAGGAAGGACGGTCCTGGTGGGAATCGAACTCCAGATCTCCCGCTCACGAGTCCGCGCCTTAACGATTTGGGCCACCCCATGGCTGTATCCCTGACAATGTCCGTGAATAATTCGTTGTATTAATTGGGGAATGGTTGGATGGAAGAGAAAGCCTTATAGTCTTGACTCTGCCAATTAAAATAAAACATTAATTCCTGTACCTTTTAAGTTTAAATTAACTGGATTTCTAAAAATGAGCTAATGCATATGAGTGACACTTTTCTTAAAAATGTGAAAACTTTAGGCAATGTTTCCAAAGAACTTGAATCAGTTGCCTGTATATTACATCAGCTTAACCGGAGTGGCCGGGTGTGTGTGAGTTGTGGGGGCGGCGGTTGCGGGAGGGAGGGAAGTGAAGCACAGGGCAGTTACTAGCTTCACCAAATCACGGAGATTGGCCCTTAAAATAGCTTTGCTTTTTATTTTTAAAACTGCAAATAACTTTTCTTTGGTGCCTCCGAACATTTTTCAAATTACTTAGATCTTCGGGGTAGTAAATTCAGATCAGCAGGAGTGACGTAGAGTGCGGAAGTGCTCGAAGGGACTTGCTTAGACGCCCCTGTTTCTTTTCTGCTTACTACCAAACACTCCGTTTTGCCATCCAATAATTAAGAACCCAGCTCGCTGGGATCTATGTAAGTACAAATCATTTATCAAAGAAACCAGAATATAGAAATACCAGCTTCCCTAGTCCAAACTTAGACTTGAATATTATGTTGGCTATTCGGTTCATATAAGGTTGGCCCTACTGATCTACACCTCTGATACTTCAGCTGTTAATATTTGTAGAAAGCATGGTCTACATTTATAAATAAAAATGAAGTTACATTCAGGTATAAAAAAAGATGATAAATTTGATGCAAAGCTGGTGCGACAGATTCTAACCGATGAAAACAAATTTATTACAGAGCTTTGGCCAAAGCTCGGTATTCCTGCAATTACTAAATGTGACGACTCGGGTAAGCTAACCTCAACTTGCCAATGTGGGTATAATTTTTAAGACTTTAAATTAAATAAATAAATCAGCGTATTATAAGTATAACTTTACGGTAGCACAGGTTTCTTTGACTGGATTTATAACCCATGTTATTATTTTCAGAGTATCTGTTGACTGGGAACGAAAACACGGAAAATCAGAAAAGGAACCGTAAGTATATTAAAGAGAACTTTACAGTTTTGGTATGTCATGGAAAAAATTATCCAGTAGGAAATGTGTAGGGGCATAGTGACTGATATTGAAATAAGCCCGTGAACGCTGAGATATCAAACGTTTATATACCTAAAGCACATATTCTGTTGTTTGTTATATGAATGTCTTATTAGTTTTCACACTGCCTTTTTATATATTTTCTGTTGCCAGAGTGAACTTTTTTAGTAAACAACGCTTGTCCTCATGTTTTTAAATTCATGTTTGATATTCTGTATTTACTGCACTTGAAGGAGAGGAATGACCACTTTTTGAATTATTATGAATTCTAAGTACAACAAAACCTGTATAATGGTAAATCGGAACACAACAAGCCTTTCTTTGCTCTCTGCTCTAGTTTTCAGAGCATTATATAAACTCAAAAGACTGGATGAGGGTTTTGATACAAAAGTATCAAACATTGTTATTGCCAAAGATACAGCAAAGGTTGTCCGTAGTATGGGCATATCAAGATAACTTGATGTATTTGGTGATTCCATGCATTTTGCAGTAGGGTATAATTTGTGGTTTAGTTGAAACATAACATGTATTTATGAGGCTCACATTCTGAAAGCTAATTTATATAGCAACAAATAATACCTATTTTTGGCTTTATTGCTCCTTAAGATGTTATCCCTTAAATATTATGCACTTATTATATAGCACTGCACCCATTTTGCTAGATACTCTTCAGATGCCAATTTGTTGAAGAGATGTGTCCCAGCTTCAGTGATATTAAAGAGTATTGTGCACATTTTCTTCTTGATTGTTGGGAATAAGAAATCTATGGTGGCAGCTCGGGATTGTAGTGCTTATGAGTCATTACTTTATGCCTGAAACAACTGTTAATTCCACTGTATGGGATGGTGCATTGTCATTATATGGATATGAGATCTCTCGGTACACACTTTTATCAAGGCCAGTACTTTGACTTCTTTGATTTTTATTGACTTATCTTCCTCTGGGAAGATTCATTATGCTGATTACCATTTATTTTCTGGCTCATATCATTAAATCCATGTCATCACATGTTATGAGGCAATTTAATCTGCCTTAATTGAATTTTTAAAGCATTTTTTTTCAGCTTCTATCAAATTGTGCAAAATACACCAAGCACACAAGATAATTGTAAAGGGTCTTCTGTATTGCACTCCCCAAAGATGTCTAAATCTTGACATAGGCAATTATCTTCCTTAATCATTTCATGCATAGTGTGGATATTTCTGTCACTGCCTCTGTAGCAGGTTTACCTTGCCCAAATCTTGCTGATGTAATTATGTCAATGTTTGAATTCTGCAGACCAATTATGCACAAAGCTTGCTAATGTTGCTTCATCTCCAAAAGCATTTTGAATTCCTTGGATGCATAGTTTGGGTAACAGTGATGATTTAAAATGATAAATTTGATTATAAACAGTAGTTGTCTTGGAAACTGTTGCATTTAGTACTGAACAAAAGACAGTACATTATTATTATTATTATTATTATTATTATTATTATTATTATTATTATTATTATTATTATTATTATTGCAGAACTTTCAATATGACCTATGCATTTTTTGAGCCCTAAGCTAGCTTTTTTGCTGATTGGCTCTTATTTAATATAGGATACATAATTTTTTTCATTTTTTATATCTGGAAGGCTTTGCTTCTAGTATCTTAAATTATTCTTTTTAATGCATAGTGTAATAAACTGAATTCATTTATGCCTTGAAATATAGTGAAAAATGCCAGAGACATTTAAATAATGAAACCAGAAGTTGGAATGATTCTGTGAACTTAATTCTGACATATACAGTATGTGATGTAAAAAATATCATACTTAGGATCAAAGCATTTTTGAAATAGAAAAAGAATTTTCAATAACTATATGTCTTTAGTTATTTTAACATGTATTGTCAATATGAGTTAACTGAGAAAGTACTCTTACTATAAGTGTACAAGGATAGCATATTATCACCATTATCTGCTTATAATTAATTTTTTTATTCCTTTGCCTGGCGGGTAGGTGATCCTATGTCTACAGAAACATATTCCATGACATCCTGTCGGTTCTGGTGGTGTAGTGGTAGCCATATTTGCCTTCTAAACCCAAGGTCGCAGGTTCAAATCCGGCTAGGATCGATGGATTTTTTCGGGCATAAAAATCCTAAGTATGGCTTCCTTTGGAAGGGAAGTAAAGCCGTGGATCCCTTGTCATACATTTACGGCACGAAAAAGAACCTCAAGCCTGAAAGTGAGCAAAATTTGTCGGCCGTTTCATGCCCGTAATAGAATGGGGCGCTGATGACCTGAGAAGTTAAAGAGCGTCCTTAAATAAAACGAATCAAAAAAAATCCATGACATCCTTTATAGGAATATACAGGGTTCATCTAACTGAAAATATAATTACATTACTAAGGCTTGACTTGAAAATTGAGAGTAATTTTGTTAAATATACACCCGTAATTCACTAGATCACATTATAAGATTTATTACAACATTCCAATTATCAAAAAGTGAGACAATACGAAGACTATATACCTGGAGTGTAGACTTTACATGATGGAGAACTGGTTCCAACAAATGAAAGGAATGTGACCTTTGACAGATGTCTATCCTGTTTAATGGTTGCCTTTCAAATATCCTTTCATTCCAATGATCTCCATGCTTCTCTTAGGAGAGGATACGATCAACCATAAATTAGGATATAGAAACTAAATTCTCCTAGCTGCTCCCTGCAATGCTGCTGTCATTTTGAAATAACCAATGACTTCCCCAACAATACTATGTTAGTTTACCCTCAACAATCTATACATTTATATGTCACAACATAAAAATAACTATTCAAAGTAAAGTACAGACTCTGGTACAAATAAGTGCCCATTTTGTGATAATTTTTTAATGTATCCAAAAGCCATGCCTTTTTGCTTTCATTGGTCCCATGTCATACATTTACAGCATGAAAAAGAACCTCAAGCCTGAAAGAAGAGGCCTCTAAGCAAAATTTTTTGGCTGTTTCACGCCCTGAATTGAATGGGATGCTGATGACCTGTGATGTTAAAGAGTGTCCGTAAATAAATCAAATAAACAATTTTTGCTTTCAGATATTGCAACTTTGATGGAAGTTTGAAGTAGAGAAAAAAAGTTTGTTGTAGATATTTCAGTTCTTTAGAATTCTGAAATATGAATTTTAATTCTTGATATTCATTAGTAATCAAATGTAATTTTTTTCAGTGCTTCCAGTTGCTTCAAATAATAAAAGTACTCAACGAGCAAGAAATTTAGAAGAACTGCATGAAAAACTACAGGCATTGAAAGGTAAATTCATTGTTATTTGGTTGTTTAGCACCAGTGATTAAAAATGCAATAACACTCGCAGTACTGGTAATATTTATTGAGTTTTAAAATGTCATAATGATCAGCATTTATATATTTATGAGTATAAATAACCTTTAGATTAGTATTTCCAAGTGCATTTTTTTTTTTTTTTTTTTTTAAATAAAGATGATTGTTTTTCATTGGCACCATTTTTGGTCCTGGTGGTCTGTTGGTAACTATACTTGCCTTGTAGACGCAAGATTGTGGGCTCAATCCTAGCCAGAGTTAAAGAATTTTTAAAGGCATAAAAATCCTAAGTATAGCTTCCTTCAGAAGAGAAGTAAAGCTGTGGGCTCCGTGTTGTGGATTTACAGCACACATTTCAAGTCTGAATGAAGAGACCTCTGAGCAAAATATACTGGCCATTTTACACCCTGTATTGAATGGGCTGCTATTGACTTGAGATGATAAAGAGTGTTCCTAAATGAACCAAATTAATAAGTAGCGTTACAACATACCAATATTTGGATTTATGTAGACCAATTGCAGCTCATTGGTTAAATTTTTTGGGAAGGCTGTAAATTGTAATTGGCATCTAATGTCTACCCTTTCCAGCATAGAAAATTCATTATAACTATTTAGATGCTTTTCACTGGAATTGTGCATTTTTACCTTAGCATGAAAATTTTAAGTCTGTTACACCATTCTCAGTTCACGAGTTGACAGTTGATTTAGTAATAAATTAATAAGGCAAGTGAAAAAAAAAAAAAAATATGCTCTGTTGAATTTTTGAATATAATTCCCCCTGGATTTGCCCTGTTTTTGCTCTTGAACTGTAACTAGATCTGGTCTGGGTGCTGTAAGATTTTCACTTTTATTCTTGTTTCATAATCAAATTTTTTCCCAGATATATTACTTGTGAAATTAATTGTCTCGCTGATACACTGAGCACAAAAAATAAAAAATATTCACTGTCATAACATAGTGACGTTGTGAGAAAATTTCTGACTGTTAACAGTTTTCCATTTGGTACCGTGTAGTGATGCACTCTGGTGGAAATATCACAAATCTTATAGGGAATGGAAAAACTGCTAAAGGCAGAAAAGGCATATGGTTCCTGAACCTTTGCTACAACATGGAGAAGCAAATATTCCAAAGAACACACCTCCCAAATTTTTTACAAAGGAAGTATAGGGATCTTAAGGTTGAGCCTACAGCTACTACCTGTCTGGATAACATTTGTTGATACTAACTACTCCAGTCATATAAGATTCCCATTTGGATGTGATTTACAAACCTAGTAATTACTTCAGTTTTAATAAAAACCTTTTAACTTATTTTATAATTTCCATCTTAAAAACTTTTAGGGACGGCTCTGCCTTGAAGCCTTCAATTACAAGCCATGACTGATGTAGACTATGACAGTAGATATTTTAAATAAGATATATAGATTATATGGACTATTTAATGTACAAATAAAATTTTGATTATTCATAGTCCTTAAATCAGAAGCACTTGGGGAGTGTATGATAAACAGGTGCAAAATTCTACATCTAACACTGGAAAAAGGTTGCAGTCAAAATCAGACAGTTTAGTCAGCACCCCCAAAAAGTTAATTCTTAACCTTTTCCATCCAGTATCTACCCATGCAAGTACAAATGTAAGATTCTAAGTGTGCAAACCATGAGGATGGATCAAGAAAAAAAAAATACAAAGCCTATAAATTCCAGTAGGTTGTCAAAGCCAAGCCCTTCCATTATGCTGAACATCCTCATTTTAGAGTGCTCTGAGATGCTTCTTCAAAGCCACACGTCTGTCTTCTTTAATTATATCATTAATATGTCAAACATAGTTTTCTGTTTTGGATATTTGAGGTGTACTTGTGAATTCTGCATTGCCAATTTCTTCTCTTCCCTCTGCAAACAGCTAACACAGTTTTGGTTAAAACAATTAAAATCTGCTGGGCTGTTTTGCTGTGGTCCATGGTTAAAGTTACTACCATAGCTTTTGCCAACTACTCCGGTTGGCATCTTCAGTGGACAATGTTAACCTAACATTAACACCTAACTGTTAATACGGCGACAATATTGATCTGCCTCTGTCTGGCTGTAGAGGATGATTGATATGTGTGCAGCAGAAGTGGAGGGGAGGAGGATGGAGGGGTGGTAGTTGCTTGTTTTTAAGAACCGGTTTCCATGTGCTACTTAGATGATATTCACCATCCCTATTAAAGTTGATAGGATGTTGTTGTATTTCCAATGCTTCCCTCCTGGCAAGATTGAAAAAGCCTTGTGTTTTAGCAACCACTTCCATTTTGTTAAAGTATATACCATGACATTCCTTTATTGCATGTTCTGCTACTGCCAATCGTTCGAGCTGATTAAGGTGCAGATGTCGTTGATGTTCCTATGTTTTTACCACCCCTCCTTCCTCCTCCCCTCCACTACTGCCGCACACATATCGATCGTCCTCTACAGCCAGACAGAGACGGATCAATACTGTCGTTGTGTTAAGAGTTAGGTGTTATTCATCGTCCACTGAAGATGCCAACCGGAGCAATTGGTGAAAGCTATGGTAGTAACTTTAACCATGGACAATGGCAAAACAGCCTGGGAGATTTTAATTGTTTTAACGACAACACCGGCCATGAAAGCCTAAGAAATACTATAACACAGTTTTGCAATATTATTGTGATTCACTACTCTTTCACCATACATAGTAACCCATAGTTAACGATGGATTTCTGCTATGCACATTGTTTGTCAACAGGAACTGAATAACAGATCTGAAGCAATATCAAACAGATGGTGTAATATGTAATTATTTTGGCTTCATTAAGGTTTAGTTGATTAAGATTGAACTTAATCAATAGGTTTTGATGTGCATTTATTTAAGATGAATATTTCTATCCTACTTCCTTCAGAAATTGTGTTGTTGATGTCCTGGATGTCTGGCTGGAAATGTCTGTTGCTGGATTTTTAGGCAATTGTTTGCTTCGGGACAAAGGGGATGCAGAGGTTACTCCAGTGATCCGATTAATTGATGGAATTTATTTTGTCGCAAAAAAAAAACCCTCAGGTTACAAGATTCTGTGTTGATTGAGAGAGTTTTAAGAATTTCAATGTTGTGTTGACTCGAGCCTAATTGGGCAGTGTCACTAATAACTCCCAGAGTCGAACAAAATCTGGTTTCGCGACATCAAAGTCTACTGGATCAGCTGTGATGCACTTTGGTGGTTTAACTTTGATATACTAAATATGTAACTTGCATTCTCTGCATTAATTTACTAAAGTTTTACTTGTCGATCACATACTCTCTAGTTTTACAACAACAAACATGTGTCTTTCTCTTCGGCTGACTGACTATGTACTCTGACTATTCTAATCACTATACCTATTCATGTCCCTGTGTTATATTCTGCTCTATTCTGTACACTTGAATGTTCTCTTCATCTCACTATTTGCATCACTATGTGTCCGTGTTTCCGTTTGTGTGTTTTCGAGCTTCGAATTCGGTCAAGTGTTATTATTGTTAAAGTCCATCAGTCGGAACATTATTTTTACTGTTAGAAGTTTTTCTATTTTTAATCAAGGCTTGCTATTGGCTATTTTTGCGCACTTTATATCTTATGCAATTCTTGGTTGGTAAACTTTTGAGTGTCTTTATTAGGCGTGTTTATTATAATGGACCATTAGATTGCATTGGGAGAGAAAATTCATTAACATTTGTTAACCAACAAATATTATGGTCTTTCCGGCATCCTTCAGATGACACCCTGCTTTAGTGGCCTGTCTTTAGATATTATTAAAAACCGCTCCTTCCACAGATCCAATGAGACAAACTTTGCAAACATTTTACAATGACTGCTGACCTGGTTTTCCTGTGTTGACAAACATTCTCAACTGAACATAAAGTAAATATGAACTATTCATCACAAATACATACAATATATAATTATATGTGAAAATGTATAAAATAGAGAAACTTAATTTAAATGGGTATAATAATTACCTGGGGGGTTGAGGCTCGGAATTCCCATCTCAGATCACACCTCCTCGTGTGTCCTGCTCTCCAAGCAAGTCCCCATTTCTATCTCAGGGTTACCAACCACAATAAGTAGTTCATTGAATTATACCTGTAGTAAATGAGCTATAAAAATAAATGGTACATATTGTATTCTGATTTTCTGATCATTTGCTTTTTCATTGCACATGTCCTGACGTGCATCGTGTTATTACATTATGTTTGCCAATTTAATAACATTCTATAAGCGCTCCTGCACCTTCTCCAAGGAGACATAAACATATTTTAGAATTTTCCTATGGATTCCAGTTCCTGGACCACGATTATTCTTAGATCCATCTGTAAAGTAAACAAAGCTCTGCAATTGGCAGTATTTTAGCATATATTAATACCCTGACCTCCAGTCAATTTGGTCTGCTTCAAGAGGTTTCTTATATGTGGCTAAGTTTTTTTCTTTCTCCAAATGCTGGTCAAGCATCTGTTGGTTATTTATTCTGCAAAAAAAGGTCATTGTGGAAAAGTGTTTTTTCAACTTTGTTTTGTGTTTACTGATATCAAACAATGTCACTTAGAACTGACTGATAATTCAGTCTGTCATTGCTATGTCATTGGCTGAGAGTATATAATTTATGTATTAGTTTATGACATCTCCTTTGGTAGATTGTTGTGTTTCGGAATATTTCTAGTGACTTCTTAATGAATAATCATGATAGAAAAGCAAGTTGCAATGATTCATTTTTCATTGGTTTTTAATTTAAATATGGAGATATTTTAAAGGTGTTGTCAAATATCACCTCCATGCACCCTTTCTGTGTGTAGAATATCTGGTACAGTTGAAAATGGTAAGCAGCAATTAAAGGAATCATTTCATTATTATTCTTGGCAAATGATCTTGGCTTTCTGATACTCTTTTAACTTTTCAAATGCAAAAAAGAGTGGTTAATAAGATCTCACCTTAAATTATCTCAGTTTTCATGAGTCTAACCCAAGAGAAAAATTAGATATATGATGGCCTCAGTGGTCTAAGGATAGTATGCTCTTCTGATGAGGTTCATGGGTTCAAACCTGACTGGGATCAATAGATTAGGATACAAAAATCTTCAGTGCAAGTCCGCCAGGAGGGACCTTAAACCATGGGTCCTATGTCATACATTTGTGGCACATTAAAGAATTCCAAACTTTAAAAAAGAGGTGCCCTGTTTCATGTTCAAGAAATATATTAGTTCCCTGTCTGATGGTGTTGGAGGTAATGGGCTTACCACCTGCCCCTCTGCCCTCTGTAGAGAAATAAGTGTATTTGAAATTGTCATTGGTAATTGAAATTTCCCTCACAGGAGGTTCTGACATGGAACAATAGGTAACTAACTGAAAGTAATACAATACAGTATCACATTTTTATTGGAAGGAACTTATTGAGACATATGACTTGTAATCTGGACTAACATGTGTGTTGACTGTGTTTTTTTAGTTACTTGCCAGTTAAAAGCCTTCATTCCCCAGTTCTCTGAATTTTTGTCATGATACAAAAGGCATAAAACCTTTACTATGCATGCACTACTTTCAAGCCTCCCAATTTTTATAGTCTGTTAAAAATATTAATTATTTTTTCATTTATTGTTTGTTTTGTTTTAGGAAAGAAACTTGGGTATAAGGAAAAACTTTTGAAGAAAGGGCTGAAGAACAGAATAACAAAGAAGCAGAAAAAAGAAGAGCGAAGAAGTAAAAAGAGACTTGCAAAAACACCGAACACAGATGTGAAACCACATATTCCAAAACCTATTAGACCAGTTTTCAACAATGAAGGCAAAATGGTGTTTAGTAAATTTGACTTTTCAGAATCTGGTGTAAAAGAGGAAAAAAAAGTTAAACATGAACAAAAGGAAAAATTGGAGAAAAAACCACAGAAAATACTCGTGAAGCTTCAGAAAGAAAATGAAAAACTGAATAGTTTAAAGACAGAAGGAGAGATAGAAAAGGCAGCACAATATAAAGAGAAACTCTCATGGAAGAGAGCACTTGAGAAAGCTGAAGGCAAAAAGGTTAAAGATAACCCTGAATTATTAAAGAAAACCATTAAGAAGGAAGAACACAAGAAGCAGAAGAGTAAAAAGAAATGGCAGGCAAGGATAGAAACTGTAAACAAAAGGAAAGAGGACAAACAGAAGAAGAGAACAGAAAATATAGAAGCAAGAAAGAAACAAGTGAAAGTTAATAAACTTAAAAAAGCAGCAAAAAAAGGTAGAATTATACCAGGATTCTAGTGTCTGTAATTTTCTTTTTGATATAAATATTTTACAGTACTAAAAACGTGTTTTTTAAGCCCAAAGACGTTTATAAAAAGAAGACAATGGTGTATTTCCTGTCATTTATTTTAATTCATTTTAAATGCAGATATTTTAATTTTTTTTGTATATATTTCATATTTCTAGATAACATCATGGTAAGCAATCACTGAAGCAATGCAATATATGATGGTTCTTTTTGTTAAGATGTTTACTGCAAGCTGCAGCAAACAAATTAACTGGAAACGGTTTTTGTTCATTCTAGACATGTATTTTTTATGCAACATACCTTATTATATTTTAGCCAAATTAAGCTAAATTTCTCCAGGAAAAAGAAACACTCTTGAGAATAACTCCTGGAAATGTAAAAGTTGGGAAGATAGAAACTACTTGCTGTACACAAATATGACATTCTAATATGCATGTTTTTCTGCAGCAAATTAAAAGTGCTTCTCTTTACTTACATTCTAGGGATCTGTATAAGCATTGCTACTAGGTTTGTTTACCATGGAATGCTCAGTTTTGCATTTAAGAATGAATTCAATTTCATATGCAGTAAAAAAATAACATTGCATAATTGTGCACCGCATAATGCTGGAATTTCACATATTCTATACCATTAATTTTCTCCTGTAAGTTTCAGAAATGAATATAAATTTAAGTAAATTTGACATGGTTTATAAGAAGTATGGCTACGGAAGGACACGAATGGGAGCACTACTTTCTAGCCCAGGCATGAAAGGGGAAAGTAAGGGGTCTACCTCACTCTACATTCCTTTCTTTGAGCTGTGTCGTACTGATGCTGTTTAGTTCTGTTGCTATGGTGAATAGGTACGCTTTGCCTGAAATTCCTCTCTCTATTGTAAATAAAATTGAAATTTATGAAACTTTTACACCCTGTTTTATCAAACATATTTTACTTATATTGTTAGATTCCTTCATTACTAAAAAATTATTTATTTTACTATAACATATTTCTTTCTTTGATGAAAAAATTAATTTTGTTTTCCTTGTGTTCAACAAAAAAGTATTTTAACCTTACAAACAATAAATAAACCACAAAACATATCCATACATTTAATTTTCATTCAAAAATGCTAACATCATTTAGATAAGTTAAAGAATTTAAATCCAATGTAGAACAACTTAAGCTTATCGTTGGTGCTGAAACTAAATAAAAGTCACTGACCACAGACCTTCAGGTACTTTTGTCATATTCATTTTTGAAAAGAACTACTTAGAGGAATACTTAAGCCAAACATTGACACAAGGTATCTTGCAAATAGACAGAGATTAGGAAATTGTACATCAGATAAGGGCTTCAAAATTTCTAATCCAATTTTACCAAAAATCTGTTTTTCTACTCCTTTTGAAAATTAACACTGCAAATTAGACTTGGTTGTCGTGTTGAAGTTGCAAGGCATGGTACATCCACTAGTTTGTGGCGGAATGTGTTTCTAAGAGGGGAAGTGCATTAAAGTGTGTTAACCTTCATGCTTGCTCTAGTTCAAGTATTACATACATTTGATGGTTACATGTTTGATGTCCATGGCAATGCAATGGTGCATCTGATTCTGCTGCTCCTAAATGATCAACAATGTAATGTAATGGTGGTATAGAGTTGGTTTGGTGACATACTTCTTCTATAGGACATGCCAAAATGAAATGTGTATCACAAGAAGCCACAACCACTCGTGGAACTGCAAGATAACATTCAGTGAGAAATTTAAAATGTAAGTTCCAATATATTGATGAGTCCTATAATATGGAGAGATGAATTCATTAATTCTAATGACAACCACATTCAGCGCCTGCTGTGAGATCATTATGCGTCTTATATAGCAATGTTTATCAGTGGTGCATTATTATTATTAATATATTATTATAATTAATAAATAATACTTTTATATTCCCCAGATAATACCTATAAGATGAATATATTTAATAATATATTTCACATTAATACCAATATTTTTCAATACATCAATTTATTATATCAACATTATAAACCTTCTAAGGATACTGAATTTATGTTTAAAAGTTTAAATAAAAATTGGTGAGTGAAGCATCCCATATAATGTAACGGATGGGCCCTTCATTGTCAGATCTCTTCAGCTTGAGTACGTCCACATTTCACAAAAGTGAGATCTAGTGAATTACAAGCAGAACATAACAATATACAGATTATAACCTTCTCTTTCTCAATATAATGTATATCATTTATTAAATATTAATAAAAAGTTTAAAGTGATATAATATAACAGCAATGTGGATGATCAGCTGTTTCCACTAGTAATAGCTTAATTAGGTTATGTCCTATCTTTGTCTAAGGGATATCGAGAAAATTTAGTCTATCTCTGCCTTAAGGAATATCAAAAAAATTAGCCTATCTTTGCCTAAGGAATATCGAGAAAAATTAGCAGCTATTTGTTCTCTCTATGTTATTTAGGCAAAGATGGGCTATTTTTTGTGGATATTTCTTAAGCAAAAATAGGTAAATTTTTTCGATATTCCTTGGGCAAAATAGGCTAATTTTTCTGGATATTCCTTAGTGAAATATTGGCTGAATTTCCTTTGATATTGATTAGGCAAAGATAGGTTAAATTTTCCTAATATTCCTTAGGCAAATATAGGCTAAATTTTCTTGATGTTCCTTAGGCAAAGATAGGCTAAATTTTCTCGATATTCCTTAGGGAAAGATAGGCTATTTTTTCTCGATATTCTTTGGGCAAAGGTATTTTAAATTTTCTCGATATTCCTTGGGCAAAGACAGGCAAATTTTTCTCGATATTCCTTAGGGAAAGATAGGCTATTTTTTCTCGATATTCTTTGGGCAAAGGTATTTTAAATTTTCTTGATATTCCTTGGGCAAAGGTAGTTTAAATTTTCTCGATATGCCTTGGGCAATAGATAGTTTAAATTTTCTCGATATTCCTTAGGCTGTTTGGTCTCGATATTATTTAGGCAATGGTAGGCTAAATTTTCTCGTTATTCCTTAGGCAAAGGTATGCTAATTTTTCTGGATATTCTTTCGGCAAAAATCAGTTACATTTTCCGGATATTCCTAGGGCAAAGATATTTTAATTTTCTCGACATTCCTTAGGCAAAATAGGCTAAATTTGCTGGATATTCTGCCTAAAAATATCCAGAAAATTAGAATATCTTTGCCTTTGGAATATCGAGAAAATTTACCCTATCTTTGCCTAAGGAAAATCGAGAAAATTTAGCCCATTTTGCCTAAAGAATCAAGAAAAATTAGCCTATATTTGCCTAAGGAATATCTAAAAAAATTATCCTATTTTTGCCTAAAGAATATTCAGAAAATTTAGCCTATGTTTGCCTAATGAATATCAAGGAAAATTCAGCCAATATTTGACTAAGGAATTTCGAGAAAATTTAACCTGTCTTTGCCGAAGGAAATTCCAGAAAAATTATACTAACATTACCTAAGGAATATCGAGAAATTTTTTCCTACATTGGCCTCAAGGAATCACAATTTTGTGGGGAAATTTAGCCTATTTTTAGGTTACTTTGCCTAATTGCGGCACAATTTATACTATCCTAGCACTATTTTGGCGGAAATGAGGTACAATAGGCTACGTTTTGCCAGAATAAAGCAAAAAATCGCCAATGATATGCAACATTTTGCAGGAATAAGCAAGCATAGGCTAAATTTCCTCGGAAAAATCCTCGAAAAGGCTAAGATAGGCTAAATTTCCTCTGAAAAATTCTTGAAAAGGCAAAGATAGGCTAAGATGGGCTAAATTTCCTTTGAAAAATTCTTGAAAAGGTAAAGATAGGCTAAGATAGGCTAAATTTCCTTGAAAAGGCTAAGAGGATAAGTTAGCCACTTGTCCTCTGAAAAATTCTTAAAAAGGCTAAGATGGGCTAAATTTCCTCTGAAAATTTCTTGAAAAGGCTAAGATAGGCTAAATTTCCTTGAAAAGGCAAAGATAGGCTAAATTTCCTCTGAAAAATTCTTGAAAAGGCAAGGATAGGCTAAGATAGGCTAAATTTCCTCTGAAAAAGGCAAAGATAGGCTAAATTTCCTTGAAAAGGCAAAGATAGGCTAAATTTCCTCTGAAAAATTCTTGAAAAGGCAAGGATAGGCTAAGATAGGCTAAATTTCCTTGAAAAGGCAAAGATAGGCTAAGATAGGCTAAATTTCCTTGAAAAGGCAAGGATAGGCTAAGATAGGCTAAATTTCCTCTGAAAAAGCAAAGATAGGCTAAGATAGGCTAAATTTCCTTGAAAAGGCAAAGATAGGCTAAGATAGGCTAAATTTCCTTGAAAAGGCAAAGATAGGCTAAGATAGGCTAAATTTCCTTGAAAAGGCAAGGATAGGCTAAGATAGGCTAAATTTCCTCTGAAAAGGCAAAGATAGGCTAAGATAGGCTAAATTTCCTTGAAAAGGCAAAGATAGGCTAAGATAGGCTAAATTTCCTTGAAAAGGCAAAGATAGGCTAAATTTCCTTGAAAAGGCAAGGATAGGCTAAGATAGGCTAAATTTCCTTGAAAAGGCAAAGATAGGCTAAGATAGGCTAAATTTCCTCTGAAAAATTCTTGAAAAGGCAAGGATAGGCTAAGATAGGCTAAATTTCCTCTGAAAAAGGCAAAGATAGGCTAAATTTCCTTGAAAAGGCAAAGATAGGCTAAGATAGGCTAAATTTCCTTGAAAAGGCAAAGATAGGCTAAGATAGGCTAAATTTCCTTGAAAAGGCAAGGATAGGCTAAGATAGGCTAAATTTCCTCTGAAAAAGGCAAAGATAGGCTAAATTTCCTTGAAAAGGCTAAGATAGGCTAAATTTCCTCTGAAAAGGCAAGGATAGGCTAAGATAGGCTAAATTTCCTTGAAAAGGCAAAGATAGGCTAAGATAGGCTAAATTTCCTTGAAAAGGCAAAGATAGGCTAAGATAGGCTAAATTTCCTTGAAAAGGCAAGGATAGGCTAAGATAGGCTAAATTTCCTTGAAAAGGCAAAGATAGGCTAAGATAGGCTAAATTTCCTTGAAAAGGCAAAGATAGGCTAAATTTCCTTGAAAAGGCAAAGATAGGCTAAATTTCCTTGAAAAGGCAAGGATAGGCTAAGATAGGCTAAATTTCCTTGAAAAGGCAAAGATAGGCTAAGATAGGCTAAATTTCCTCTGAAAAATTCTTGAAAAGGCAAGGATAGGCTAAGATAGGCTAAATTTCCTCTGAAAAAGGCAAAGATAGGCTAAATTTCCTTGAAAAGGCAAAGATAGGCTAAGATAGGCTAAATTTCCTTGAAAAGGCAAAGATAGGCTAAGATAGGCTAAATTTCCTTGAAAAGGCAAAGATAGGCTAAGATAGGCTAAATTTCCTTGAAAAGGCAAGGATAGGCTAAGATAGGCTAAATTTCCTCTGAAAAAGGCAAAGATAGGCTAAATTTCCTTGAAAAGGCAAAGATAGGCTAAATTTCCTCTGAAAAGGCAAGGATAGGCTAAGATAGGCTAAATTTCCTTGAATAGGCAAAGATAGGCTAAATATCCTCTGAAAAAGGCAAAGATAGGCTAAATTTCCTTGAAAAGGCAAAGATAGGCTAAGATAGGCTAAATTTCCTTGAAAAGGCAAAGATAGGCTAAATTTCCTCGGAAAAATTCTTGAAAAGGC
This sequence comes from Metallyticus violacea, assembly GCA_030762175.1. Classification (NCBI taxonomy): domain Eukaryota; kingdom Metazoa; phylum Arthropoda; class Insecta; order Mantodea; family Metallyticidae; genus Metallyticus; species Metallyticus violacea. Next base: position 63,455,440 of record CM060837.1, read on the forward strand.
AAAGATAGGCTACATTTTTTCGGAAAAAAATCCTCACAAAATTAGCCTATCTTTGCTTATCTTATGCCTTTTGCACCTAAATTTAGCCTATCCTAGCATTATTTTGGCGGAAATAAGGCACAATAGGCTACATTTTGCCAGAATAAAGCAAAAAAATGTGCTAAGATAGGCTGGGACGTGGTAAAGGTATTGATTGATGAATAAAAATCTTTATTATTTGTGCTCTTTGTAAAATTTTAATAAAAGTTTCATGTGCTTTAGGATAGTTCAGAATATTAAATAGCATTAAAGGCAATTTTCTATTATATGTATATCATACATTGTATTTATTTCATCACTCAAAATATAAAACTCTTTTATCATAATTTTATAAATTAATACACATGTAGTGAGGTTAAGAATATAAATACTAAGCTAAACATAGCCTTTCAAGAAAACGCAAACATAACAAATTGCATATTTTAACATTCAAAGTAAATAGCAATATTTGATTAATTTTAAAATTTGTTTAAGAATCTTTATTTATAGTTGTGTATGCATGCACAGTGCATATTCTGGGAAACTAGCATAATGTTAATACTTTATTTGGTCAGAAACAGCTCTTAGAACAGAATTTCTTATCCTATGGAATATGGTGCTGAAAAGGCTTTTAATGGGGTCACAATGTTTCCCATAAGTCAATGGGCCTAGGAATGTTTTAATATGGTAACACATTTTGCTTAATTTCTGTAATTTAACTTTTTTTAATAACTTATCTATTTTTTATTATAGTGTGCCCTGAACTAGAATTCCTCCTCTATTTAACCTTTTGCTTTTGATCATGATTTCTTTAGGATTCAAGCTTGATGTTTATTGAGCACATTGCAGTTATTTCAGTCCCACAAACACCAAAAGTGACAAATTACCATTTTAACCTCAGGATCTACAGTTAGTATTGTTTTCTAACTCTTCTGCATCTAACTGCTTTTCATTTGGCTCATTGTGCTTCATAATTTCCTTCACCTAGAAAACAAAACATATCTTAAGACATTTATAAATATACTAAAAGAGTCCATATACATATTTGCTATGTATTACCAGAAGGATCAATCGAATTATAATAACTGTACATATAAAAACAGCAATGCCTATAGCAATTGTTTATAGAACAATAGATAAGTTTTTTCTCTAAATTATAGTTTAGAGTGAAAAAAAAATAATGTGAAAATTTTGTTTCAAGCTTTTTTGCTGTTTAAAATGCTATAGAGTCTAAAAGAAACTGAACAGCTATTCTATTTAGGCAACAGACTTCAACAGTTTAAGAGTAGTAGGTTGGTTGATTTAACCAACCTAGCATACAGCCAGTTACATTTAAAATTCATTCCTGAAGGTCTCCATTAATAAGGAGACTTATAATCTCTTCTGAGCAGAAATATTTAGCTATTTATGGTTTCACTTCAGTTAATATAATTATTAACAATGTAAATACTGCAATATCCCTTTAGCACATTGTTTATCAATTAAAATTGATACCTAAATTTGATAGCTTAAGTTTAAAAATCTCCATGGAACTTATCAACAAAATTAAAGACCAAACTGCCACATTTTTAAAGTTTGGCACAGATATGTAGATGAGGTATTCACTATTATAAACAAAAACATGTGAAAGATGCGTTAAAAGTTTTAAACTTACAATAGCCTACAATTAAGTTCACTGTCAAAATGGAACAAATAATATTGCCATTTTTAGATCTGAAGATAATAAAATGCAATAATAAACTTGAATTTGACATCTACAGAAAGGACAAACACAGATAATTATATCAAAGCCCATGGTTGCAATCCTAGATCACATAAAGAAGCAGCTTTCAACAGCATGGCATACAGACTAGTAATTGGATTCAACAGACAGATGATTAACAAAAAAATTTAAAAATTCCAGGAAAAAAATTAATTAAACATATCATAAATTTGAGTGATTTAGTAAGGGAAAAAACGTTTAAAAAGTTCACATATCACCCATTAGACAATTAAAATTTCAAAAAATTTTCAAGCAATACAGTATCCTCTTATCACCTCAAAATTGATACAGTATAAACATTTTTATTGAAATTAAATAAAACAGGTGTCAGGCTTAAAGAGAATAAATATGGTATTTACTATATTAATTGTCATGATTGTGAAAAAATCTACTTAGGAACATTGGAGAAACATATTACAAACAAATAGAAAAATCAGCTGTGATAGCACATTTTTAGAATGAAGAGCATGTAATAGAAAAAGGCATCAAGTTATTAAAAACTGTTCAACTACCAAAAGAATTAAACATATGGAAAAGAAAACCAGAAATTAAATTACTGAAACAACTTCACAACCAAATAGAACTATCCACATGGGAGAGAAGTTTCATTTTAAAAAATAAGAACAACTTAATGAATTTTGATTTTCCACCACTGGATGAACTCAGCAAGTTTCTACTAGAACCACAAGATACCACCACAGGAGCGAACAGGCGTCCATCCCCCGTTTTGAACAACGGCATTCAGTCAACAACAGCCGATGATGGGAGGAACCTCTCCCGAAACTAGTCCAAAGTTTTAAAAAAGTAAGTGGAGTTAGTGTTAACAACTGAACACATTAATGTAGTATATATTACCACTCCATTGTCTTCGTAAGCTTCGTAAGTACAATTTTTACTTAATAATATGGGAAAGAATTTACATACAAAAACATGAACAGAACTTAATGAATTTTGACATCCCAGAAGTAGACAGCACTTCATTCAAGTTTATCACAAGACCGCCATAGTTAACCCAGATACCTATCAATCCTACTTCTATGAATGATCCAACACTAGTTTAACACCTGAGGATGTGGACAAGTGTTCACGAAACAGCCTGAGTAAATCTCCAATAAGTTAAACTATAAAGAATGTGTTTTTAATTAGCTAGTGAGCCTATTTAATACTCTTATGCTCCATATACCATTGAATTATACAAAACATGTTTCATAGGCTTTTGTCCACAAGAGCTACACCAAGTCCATCCAACCAACAATGAATCCAGCAGTTGACTCACAGCTGGTGATATGGGCAAAAGCCTGTGAAACATGTTCTGTATAATTCAATGGTATATGGAACATAAGACTACTAAATTGACTCACTGTCTAATTAAGAATAAATTAATTGCTTCACTGTATTAGTTTCAACACGAAATTAATTTTAAATTTTATAAAGGGTGTTCTAAATATTTATATTCAGAAGAGATTATTAATGCATGTTTCATTGCATTAGATTACAAATTTAATTAATAATGAAAAGAAGAAGACTTATGTCACCATTACGAGACATATTCGTGATACATGACAATGAAAATGGCCTGATTTATGGCAAGGAAAGATTTGGATTCCTCATTGTGACAATGTCCCAGCATAATGATTGTACTAGGTGGATTTCCAAAAGTACAAAACTTGCTCAAGTGGCAAAGTGTTGTTGTAGATGTATGCACTGTGCATTCTGTGGGAAGTGAAAACAAATGGAATGTAGGGCTGTTTTGAAAAGTGGTACGGATGCTGGTAGAAATTTATCACTTTCCAAGGGGTTTACTTTGAAGATAATGTTGCATAAAAGATTCCATTTCCTCCATTATAAAAGTTTCTATACATGTTCAGTTTATTTTTGCCTCTGCTAGTGTTACTTATGCAGGAAGATACTAGTCTTATAATGTTGGTTACTTAGAATTATTGGTTGTAAGAGATGATGCCCACTAAATACAAATATCATCCCTTTTATTTTTCCAACAATTTATTTGACTCTAAAATGGGTGAATTGTATATTGTACATCACTTTGATTAGCAGCCCCTCATTTTAGAAACACCAACTAGCTAAACAATGCAACCAATATATACTACAATAAACCCAATGTTATATTATTTTTATACTGTATAGCTGCCAACTGATACTGAAAATGTTTACTTCTATTCCATTCAATCAGAGCTAAATTGTGACCCCCAAGCATCTTAAGTATCTTTTCACTTAAAAAAAAAAAAAATACTGAACACAAAAACTGTAAGAAGAAAAACAGCAATGAACAGAAAATCTTTAATGCAGTTAATTTGAGTTTAATTTAAATTATGAATTTATTTAACTATTGCTGATATAACCATTGAATTAGCAGAAAGTGTAAACATTGTCTGTGGTGCTTAGTAGTAAAACGGTCATTAAACACTATTAAAAAGGAGGAGAAGGGAGAGGGAGCAGGAGGGAGGGAGAGAGGGGGGCAGAGGGAGAGAGTAAAAATTAAAAATATTTATTTAATTTATAGAGAGTGACCTGACCAAGACACAAAATTTCTGAAGTTGAATTTCTTCCAGGACAGTCTTTCCTAATAGATTTTTTTCCCAGGATTTTCTCAGTCCTTATCACTAGCAAATGCTTAGATTTGAAATGCTTCCCCCTTAAAAAAAATTTCTTTCCCCATTTCTTATTTTATCTCATATATCATCAGTAATGACAGCCTGTGATGCTAAGTAGTATTATTGAGCATGAAACACTTTTAAAAATTTCTAGAGAATGATTCTATATTATTGTGATATGGGTATAGAGATGAAGGAAATACCTTACCTGTTCCACCTCCTTGAAGACTCGAATTAAGTTTAAACCAGCAAGTTTCTTAAGGTCATGCCCACTCCAAACAGGCTCTCCAGGTTTAGATTCAGCCAGTCGTTGGAATAGCATAGGGTATTTTGACACATCTTCTAAACCAGTTGGCATCCTAATAAAAGGAGTTAACACATTATACTCATTTAATGAAAGACAATCTATTGTGACAAGTAAAAAGAATTCATCTAGATCTATCCATGACCGGGTTGAAGTTAGTGTCTTGATTTCAGTCAAACGATTGAGTTGGTATTGGATGTTATTTGAATTTATTTACCAATAATATCTTTACATTAAGAGTTAACAATTTTCAATACACTACCCACTGTACCTTGGTCTTCAGCTCATCAGTGATTTTTCACTGGAATTTCCTGAAGATTCAGGTTTGGTTACATACAGTATTCATAAATACATACATATACAAACAAAACAAACCATGTTCTTAATTATCTAGCTGATTTGATTATCAAATTGACTCGCTAGATAATTAAGAACATAATAGTCACTTCACTGTATTGGTTCTGACACAAAATTAAATGTTATATTTAAAACAAACCATTATTAACTAAAAATGTTAATTGGAACATTCACAGTGAAGCCAATCATATAATTGAAAACATTTTATGATACAGTCGAACTACACACTCTTATGCTTCACTCTTATGTGAAGCATAAGAGTGTGTAGTTCGACTGTATCATAAAATGTTTTCAAACCATTATTATTTACCAATTTTTTTAGCAATCCTTTATGAATATTTCACAAATTTAACATACTTAACCTACATTGTACTATTAATAAAACTAATATCCAGCTCTCCGGTGCCTCATTACTCACAACCCCCAGGTTACCTTCATAATGAACCCCCCACTTCTTGTATTTCCCTTGTTTGAACTATTTTTCAATCATACCCCAATTCTCTAGCCCTTCTTAACTATTCTTATCCATTTATCCCTTACTTTTCCTAAATATTCCCCATTCATTTTACTTCTATTTGTCCCCATATCAGTCAACGTTCTATGTGCTGTTCTTTCTTTCTGTAATTTATCCATTTTGCTTTCCATACCTCTTCATCTCTTTACCCCTTCACACTCTAATAAATAATGAAGTATTCCTTCAGGCTCTCTACGCATAATACATCCTTCCCCATTATCTTCTCTGAAACCCTTTAAAAACAATGCTCCAGCTTGCATCCAGGCAAGTCCATCCCTCCCAAACTTATCAGAACAATCTGCATATTTATCTCTCCCCAACTACTTTTTAATTATTCTGTACAATTTTAAAGAACTCTAACCCTAAAACTAGACCAAATATCCTACCTCTATATATCTTCAATTCTTTGCCTTGCTTTCTTACAAAACCTATGCTACTATCTCCAAATTCCCAAAGTTCCCCCATCCCAATTTCTTGCAATATTTTCCCCACTTCTGTTGTGTCATCCACCTGTTTCCTCTCATTTGTTTCCTTTGATATTTCATACACTGTTTTAGAACTTTATGGCCCCCTAATTTTACAATCCTGTACCAATATTATAGGATATTGTGATCATGAACCTTATCTTTTTTTATAATTAAAATCAAGGCACAATCCAGTAAACCGACATCATTTGAAGTGGAATGTTATATATGAGGGAGAGAGAGAGAGAGAGAATGTTTCTGGAGTTAAATGCAATTATACATGAACAATTTGATTTGGTTATAAAAAGTCTAATAAAGTACTCTAAAATCAGATATAACTGAAATTGCTATATTTACAAGATTCAGTGAAAACTTCAAAGAACAACCAGATTTTTTTCTAGGCCTGAATAACAAAATGATTTACTATATTATGCACTCCTTAGTCTCTTATCAGGTGCTGTAATGAGAGTTATTTTTGGCCTGCATCTGCAGCTGAGCACAACTTATGCTGGGCCCAGTCACACAGAGAATGAACATTATTTCTTGCATTATTATGTACTACTGATTGAACTTATTTCCACAAATAACATTATAATTCAATTTACATAAAGAAATATCTAAAAATTTAGCTAAGTTCTCCCATACCTTAACCATCTGATTATATATGTATGGTAAATGAACCCCTACAATAAATCATTGTTTCCACAATGTGTGCACCCACAAGCTCTTTCCTTAAACTTCTCCATTTATCCCTCATCTTTCCTAAGAATTCCCCAATCTCATTTATTTTCTGTGCCCTCATCTGGCAACATTTAATTGCTACTATAACATGTTTCATCCCAGATACTACATTTCCACCTTTTTACCATTTCACATTCCATTAAACAAATGAAACCCAGATTATCCACTTTCCTGCATATATCATTCTTTAAAGTTTGTTCTTAATCCTTTTAGAAATAATACCCCTCTACGTATCCATGCAAGACCCATTCTTCTGAACTGATCTAATTATCTATATTTTTCTCCCATTCTAAATTTATTTTAACTTTCTATCTAAATCTATATAACTTTTATTCTCTAGGCTAGCCAAATCTCTTGCTTCTCTATAAACTTGTACCCTCTATCTCACTTTTTTCCAAAATTCACTGATATTACTTTCACCCATTTGCCCCCATTCCAATTTCTTCTAATAGTTTTCCCACCTCTCCAAGCCAACTCTCACTTCTCAGTACATCTCTTTGGTACGTAAGACATTCTTTTAGTATATTATGTATTATTAAAGGCTATTGATGTGTCAGTGTTACTAATTACAATGGTTTGCAGTAACTTTTACTAAGGTGCATTGTTCGGTGGAACAAAGAAAAAATAATGGTATAAAAATAGCCCTCACATTACTGAGTAACGTTAAGAAAATATCTGGGCTGAAACTGAAAGAACTAAGGAAGCAGAGATGTTGTAAAGGAATAAAAATTTTGTTAAACGATGTCAGAAATGTGTGACTGCACATTGACATCACTTCAGAGAACTCCTGTAACACAGGTTAGTAATCATTATGAAGTAAACCTAATATTGTGCGCATGTGAAAATAGTGCTGCAGACATGGCAAAACAAACTCTCTGTATTATATAAGAGACCATGTGTTCTTTTGCTAATATTTTAATAGTCTTGCTCACAGGTTGGTAAATGTCCCCATGAACAGAGAAGAATATGATTTAGAACTGAGCAATATAATAAATATAGCTATAGAAAATGGTTTCAAACAAGAAGTGGTATATAAGAAAATAAAGAGAGCAAGGAACAAAAAGAGAATGAAAGACATCAGTTCTCTTGTTCTTAACAAGGAAGAAAATAGAATGTACCAAAAATTTACATACCATCCAACAACCTTCTATAAATTCCAAAAGATTTTCAAAAAACAAAACATTATTTTAGCTCCAAAAAACAGTTACTCCGTAAAAAAATATACTAAATTCTAAACTAAAAGAGGATATTCCTCAAGAGAACAAACCAGGAATATATCAGATGGAATGTATCGATTGTGAAAAATTTTACATAGAAAACACTAAAAGAAACATAAAACACGAGCAAAAGAACGCACCAGGAACATAAAACAAAGACAGGAACAAAATCAGCAGTAGCTTGGCATTTTTGGAATGAAAAACATAATATAAACAGGAATCCCAAACTACTTAAAAACATTACAGGGAAAACAGAACTCGCTGTCTGGGAAAACATTTATATCTGGAAGAACAAATGTAGCGTTTTAAACTTTGAAATCCCACCAAGTAACATCTTAATACAGAAGTTCATCCAACTGCCACCAGAAACAAACCAAACCACCACGAAGAACAAGGCTGGCAGTCTAACTGGAACTGAAGATGGGGGCAATTAGCTCCAGAAACTTAGTTTTCCCCTTTTAAAACTATTAGTGATGTAAGTGTTACAAATTCGACTCAATTATTCAAAACTGAAACATAGGCTGATGCATTAACTAACAAATATGTAATTTCAGCCATAAGGGAAAATTCAATATTCCCGACTTTCAAAGAATAAATTCCTCTAGCACATTAGTTCTCTAAAACATTTCAAAATTTGTAAAAAGTTGAAAAGAAAGTTCATAGCATTGTTTCTGATACATCATGTCACCCTTGCTTTTTAAACTAAAGCTTTGTTAACAGCTTCGTAAGTACACTTATTTGAGTATTAAAAATATATTTTTTTTAACTTACTCTGACACTCCATCATAGTCTGCACCAATTCCCACATGATCCACTCCAGCCACATTGCGGATATAATTGATATGAGCTGAAAATATCAGAACCACAGTTAAAGGTTTGTCTTTTTTATATCAGTCAGAATGAATAAAGAGTTTCATTGTCATTTTGTATGTACTGTTCAGATTTGGTGCTCTTTTGATGTGAAATTATCTGTATCCAAAAATATGAATACAGAAATGTTACTATTGATATTTGTACTTATTAATGTTTACATTATTCCAACATTTTCATTTTGTACATTATTCTGCTAAACCATGTGCCATTTTATGTTTTATATTTCTTATTTTTATGTATCTTTATTCTCAATGATGAAATAAATAGTTATTTGCAATAAAAATTCAATATTTTAATTTTGTATTTCTACCATTTATATAATGGACCAAAAAGTTCTGCAATTATTTCTTTAAATTTAGTTTTATATTGCAGATTGAACTTTTAATATAAGAATATGACATAAAATAATGAAACTGAAAGTATTTCCAATGCTATATATTCTGATAAGTTCTTTGAAGAGTTTATGTTTGTTAACTTGGAACAGACATTGATGCTTGGTTGCCAGTGCCCTTACAAAACATTTTATTTGTTTTATTTTGCAAATATAAAAGTTTATAATGTTTCAATAATATGGGATGATCAGGACCTCTGCAACAAGTTTGGAGGAGAAGTAAATCTCACAATGAGCAACAGCTTTTGTTAAGCGATCTATGTTCTCTGATTCATTGTTAATAGGCACACATCACTGAAGGAAACATGGGTGTTAGAAACATTTAATGGTTATGACATTATATAATCAATTTATTCTGCAAGTACTCTTGGAATCAGAAGAGATTCAAAGTGTCTACCCTGAACGTGATTACATTAATTACATCATTGAAACACTACCTGTTCGAGTCTGGCAAATATTTCAGGCCTGTGTTATATTTGATCAAAAACAATGAATACTTGCTGAATCCATTCTGTCGTGTGTTCACTTGGGTTATATACGCAATACCCAACACATGCCCTCGGAATGAAAAATCTAGAGATGTTTCATGGCGATCAACTTGGGAAAAGCATAGACAATCATTCTCAATGGATACTTGCATTTAACTGCACACAGAGGTACAGTTTGATTTGGTTTATTTATGGATGCTTTTAACATCTCAGATCATCAGCGTCCCATTCAATTCAGGGTGTGAAACGGCTGACATATTTTTCTTTGTAAATCTATGACACAGGACCCACGGCTATATGCCTGAAAAAATCCATCGATCCTGGCTGGAATTGAACCAGAGGTGTAGGGTGAGAAAAAGGCAGCATCATGTGGTTTAACATTGGAACCAGTATACATGAACATAAACATACAAGGGTCCCAAATTCTAAATGATGCATCAGAGAACATGAACAGGTTTTTTAACCAAGAAGTGTTCTTCACTGTGAGATCTTTCTTCCAAATTTGTTGCAGAGGTTTCGACTTACCGTATAGAAAACAGTATACAAAAACAACCAAGTTTTAATTCTCTGTTAACCTAGTAACAGAGAAAGAGTGAGAGAGATATGTCTACATATGCACAATGATATCATTGCGTTTAGAATCAGAGCTAGACAGAAAAATGTCATGGTCTTAACCATCAGTGAAACCATGGATCTTTGACTCATTGTTCCAATACTCTTCCATCTGAACTATAATGTTTGTCATTATTGGCCTTTTTGTTCAATTTTTTGCCAATTTGGCAACAATGAGAAGCAGTCTAGTTTCAAATCACAGAAATTTCCTTATTCAGTTGTTTTTGACAATTTGATTATTATAAAAGAAAAAAAAAATCAGGTTCTGAAACATTTGACTTCACTCATGAAATATTCTCTCATTCATTTAACTGTATTAAAAATTTTATCTTTGTATTTTCAAGATTGTGCTACTGTTGAGTGATTTAATACTTTGAGCTGACATGGTGATAATGTTTACAATAATCAAATTTTATAGATATTAATAATCAGCATATTAATTTTCAAAGAATGCATATAACATTTTCTTTTATTTAAACATTAAAACATGTAGCAAAAGATCTCTCTCTCTCAATATCAAAAAGAATCTCATTCAAGTGCTTGTTATGCCTCCTTTTGATTATTATGATGTCTTGTATACTCTAATTTGAATTCTGGGCAGGTCAAAAAATTATAATGTATTCATAATTCCTGTTGTTCTTTTCATTTTTTACACTCGTAAATTTGATCATGTGACATCCCTATGCAATCAATTGTCATGACTATCTCTAGAACATAGAACTTTCCATTCCCTTACGCTCCTGTTCAAAATCCTCTGTATCCATCCATCGTCACCAAACACATTTCTACTCAATCTCATTTCAGTATGTCAATTTCCATAATCTGGCACTCACTTCCTACTGATGTCAGAGATTGTCGGACAATAAAGCAATTTAAATGTAGATTAAATTGTCATCTCAATTCTAGAAATCACAACAGTTAGTCTCTCACTCCCTCTTTCTCCTTCTTCTTCTGCTCCTCCTCCTATCCCCTTTGTACTTGAGAAATAATTATTGAAGAACAAGTGGAATTGTAACACTATCTTTATCAATTTTTTAACTATATTCAAATATGTAATATTTACATGCATAATATAGCTTTAATTTGGCTTTTTATGTATTTTATATAACTATGTACCAGTATATTGTACTATGTATTTTTACTGGTTTTTTTTCCTGATAGAGTGGAAGAGAAATCCCCATGGCTTAACCCTTGTCAGAGTAAATAATAAACAATTAAATTAATCAATTAACTGCTCTGAATATAATGATAATTAATTTTCTTAAGTTGTTAAAGATGCATGTGGATTAAAAAATAAAATTTTAAACATAATTTGAATGGAGAAAAATATGTATTATTGTCATGATTTAACTAAAGAGCCACTCTCTTTCATCAACTTATAATGCCTGGCCGGAGATGGGATTGAGTTTATCCCTTAAGAATCTAATTATATACCAAGCTTCCCTACCTTAAACAAGAAAATAGCAGGAAAATAATGGAACAAATGTATTGATTTACTGAAACTCAAATCAAAAACATTAGGTTTATTAAATCATGAATAAGTTGCTTCTACATTATCTAGTTGCAAGAGCAGTTGTAAATCTGATTTCATAGGGAAAGGATGTCATACCATTTGCTCTGATCTTAGAGGCAAATTTTAAGGTAATTAGGATTAAGTAGGTAATAAAATATATGTTCTAAATGGAGTTATGAATATGATTAACTAATGCTTTGGTCCAAGGTAGGTCCTGTCATTTGCTAGTTTCAATTAGGGATTTTTTTAAATATATTCTGATATAAAGATATAAGCTGAACCCATGTCCAGCCATGCTTTAATGGCAGTTATAATGAAATATAAGTGAGTGGCTCTAATTAGGCTGTAACAGTATTAAGCAAATTAGTTCTGTACATAATTAAAATGAACTTGCAGCATTGCAGTTCAAACAACTGTTCAGTATGCTATTCTCCAAAATCTCATTGTTTCAGTATTATAGAAAATGAGAGGAAACTGAATAATATTCTAAATAAGCTTGCTTTTTTGTAATCAATGGCACAGCAAAACATAGTGATTAAATGTGATATTAATCATATGAGTTTAGATCATTAAAAAGCTCTGATATTATTTCACAATCCTAATGACAATAAATTAAAGCTCTTGTCACACACACATATATATTTAATTATCATTTTCTTAACTGTTTATTTGCGTTCAGGTTTAGAGGAACCACTGAAGACTGGGCTGGACATCTCTTCTCGATGCCACTGCTGCTGTTGCTTCTATGATACTGGACCCATTTTTACATGCAATGCTCTGGATTTCTACATTAGTTTATAGTACATAAATGCAGAAAAAAGTAACAAAATCTTTAGTATCTTAATTAAGATGCTTCTATTCTCCAGAAAATCAGATATTTAATATATCAGATACTTAATCATCAATGGAATCGCTAAATACTGCATTGTAGCTAATAACTTTCAAATGCTCTTAGTATAATGTCCAAAATGACAATTATAGGCAGAAATACTGATAGTTATTTAATGCTTACCAACAACATCTTCAATTGTTGTTTCTCTAGATCTGTTGCAACTAATGAACTCACAGTAGAAATTAACCATCACTATGCCCTCATTTTCTCTCTGCAGTAGAAAAAAGAAAAAAACATCAATGCAAAGTAAAGAAAAAACAGAAATATTAAACATTGTTTTTCTTTTTCATGTATTTATTCCAAAGTTCATTGTAATTATGTAAATGAACTTCATAAATATACTTCATATATTCTATTTGTGATTAGAAACAGATATAGAATATATAGAACATTAAAATGTAAAATGGAACTTGTACAGTGAAGCCAATCACATAATTGATATTATTGTATGATTTAGTTTAACTACACACTCTTAATGCTTCAGTTCACTTGTCATAATTTATAGAACCTGTTTTGAGAGAATTTTGTTCTCATCATCAGTCAGACTAAAATTCAACTGTTGGATAATTCGTTAAGCTGTGGGAATGTGTATTCTGTTCTGGTGGTGGTGTGATAAACTTGTAGTTTATATTTCCATCCCCGGCAGTGTTGAATTTCATTAGACTGTCTTTATATTTGTAGATGCAGACTTTCTCCCAAGTTGCTAGTTCTGTAGGTCCTTGTACTGATTTTAATAATTTTGCTTTATTTACTATGTTGTGATTTGCTGTCCAAAAATGATATGCTACTGCTGATTTCTCTGTTTGCTTGTGCTTGTGTTCCTGAAATTTTCCTTTAACTGCTTGCCTGTGTTTCTCTTTGTTTTTCAAATGTAGATTTTTTCACATTCTGCACAATTTATTTTGTAAATACCAGCTTTTTTCTCTTGTGGAGTACTGTCATTAACTTTGTCTATCAGTAGATTTTTAACACTAAATCTATTAACTGGTGCCAACCTGATATTAAAATCTTTAAGAATATTCTGAAATTTTTTTGTAGCCCATGAGTTATATGTGAATTTTTTAAGAGAAAAAAAGCAGGTATTTACAAAATAAATTGTACAGAATGTGAAAAAATCATCATTGGAAAATCAAAGAGAAAATAAAGGAATATTTCAGGAACATAAAGTCAAGCAAATAGTGAAATCAGCAGTAGCATATCATTTTTGGACAAAAAAATGAATAAAGCAAAATTATTAAAATCAGTACAAGGACCTACAGAACTAGCAACTTGGGAGAAAATCTGCATCTACAAATACAAAGACAGTCTAAAGAACTTCAACACTGTCGGAGAAGAAAACACAAACTACAAATTCACCACACTGCCACCAGAGCAGAATACACATTCCCACAGCTTAATGAATTATCCAACATTTGAATTTTAGTCTGGCTGATGGTGAGAATTCAATGTTCTCGAAACCGGTTGTATACATTATGACAAGTAAGTGAAGCTTTAAGTGCAGTTCAACTTAATCATACAATAATATTAGATATAGAACATATTTCTTTTTGTAGACAAGTTATTTCATACATTCACTGACAAATGGCCATTGTTCTTTCATTACTGTACTATCAAAGAGCTTATTATAAATAAATAAATATATATATATATATATATATATATATATATATATTTATGAGTATGTAATAGAATGTATTTAAGGAGTGTATCTAATCAGAGGTTCTGTGGACCCCCAGGAGTTCATGGGGCCATTGAGTGAGAGATTGTGTTACAATGATGCCAGAAATATATTATTTGTCGAATAAAAGTAATTAATCAGTGCAGAAAAAGTAAGAACTCAATACTTTCCTTTCAGTGTTTACTCTTATGACTGTACTGTCGTCGTGTTTGCTATTATGAAACAAATTATGAAACAAATTAAAACCTTGCCTTCAGAGCAATCATCTGCCTTTTATGGAAATAGGGACATTGAATTTGAAAATAATTATAACATACTTTTACAGGCAAGGTTTAATTGTTACAGGCATATTTCAGTGTGTAGGTAAATATATAAAATTAATATTTAATATATTTAAATTAATGGTGGCACCATTGAACAATGAAATGGAATGAATTACTCATTGGATTGGATTGATAAGGACAGAGGAGGAATTTTTTGGTACTTCAGCTGTGCTAAGTGGACGGTTGCTTGTACATATGCCTCCAAGGGAGGGAGATATCGGGAGGAAGGGATAAGGTGAGGGAGATACTGTGTAGTCAAAATCCAGGCGAGATGAGGCATGGTCCTCCGGTCATAATGTTTCCAGATAGAGCACCCCATCCCCTTCGAGCTCGTCAGAAGGGCCGCTTTCCGAAAGAAGCCAGACTTGGATGTGCAGGCCGGATATGAACCCGCGACCTTGGGTCTACGAGACAAGTGTGGAAAATTGGAGAAGTGATACGGACCCACAGAATAGTGTACATGTACTATATTCAGTACATAAAAATAATTCTTCCCACACATCAAAAAGTGTCGAACTGATTATCTTGTTCAGTCATTGCTTCAATAGTGAAGTGGAAAGTACGTGAACAAATACGAGTCGCTCAACCCTCTGCCTGGGTACCGGTGTACGTTGCAATGTTTGCTAGTTCACCTGAAGCAGTTACCCTGTACCCTGTTTCACGAAACAACTAGTCTACAAGTTTATTAGTTACTAACCTTAATTCCACAGTTCTAATATAACCTGTTTCACCAACATTTATTCCATAATGGTAGAATTGTAATATTTTGTAAAAGGTGTCGCTAGTGTAGCGACTATATCCGAGCGTCGAGAAGGCCGTTTCCGGAATATTTATTACTGCGTAAACTGTTTGTTGATGCGATTTTGTTTACGCGACGTGTATTTTAAATCGTATATTCAAGCCAAGAAATAGAATTATGTCTACCACATCGAAGAATCTCTAGTTTTTAAAAAAAAAGTAATATTTGTGCATTTAATTCATTATATAAAGAAATATATAGTGTTTGGGCAACTCTGCGACAAAATTATGAAAAGATAAAGTCGAAATATGAAAGCTTAATTGACAGAAACAATACCTAACCCAAAATATGTACACTAGTATGCTTAACATTCAAGATTCACGGATAAAATGTCATTATTGTAATATTGCACATTGACGCAATATTACGAAATTAAGTGCTTCGTGAAACAAGACGATAAAAAAAAAATTGCGTAATTAGTAATATCAGTCTACCACACTAGCAACTAGTATGTTTATGCTCATAAGCTCTAGAAATACACACTTTTAAAATAATCAAGTAATACTAGAATGGAGACTAGTTTTATTAGATCATGAGTTTCCTGAAATATACTGGAAGTACTGCCGCAAGAAAATCATTCTTCCGGGACTGTATTATAACTACTACAGCAGCAGAAACTCCAGTATGAACTTTTCGCTGAATCCAATATACATTTTTTTTGCATACTTTACCTTGTACACGTTTTGTACATTTTCATTCACATATACAGAGGGTGCCAAAAAATGTATACACACTTCAAGCAAAGAAAAAACTGTGTTAACATAACAAAACATAATTCACACAAACAGAAAATGATGAGCACTTCACACATCTTAAACTTTTACAGTTATAACACTTACAACAGTTGCTCAAAATGCCCACCATCAGCTTCGATACACTTCTGAGTACGTTGAACAACTGATTGAGCAACGTTTGCGAGTGTCCTCAGTGATTGCAGCATATGCCGTTTCAGGGTCGTCTTCATTTAATGCATGCAAAAGTCTTGGGATGAAAACTTTAAACTTTTCTGTTTTAATAATACGACGTACGCTGGTTCTGCTAATCCCAGTCTCACGTGCACATTGCTTTGTACATTTCTGCGGTGAGTGTTCAAAACGTTCCAAATCCATAGCCGAGGACGCGGGGCTTGTTGCTATGCGAGGTCTCCCAGATCTGCCTTTGTAAACATCGCATACAGTACCATGGAGTCTCAAATTTGTCTCGAATGAGTGCAACTGTTACTCGCGTTGATGGTTCTGTTCTGTACACACGTCTCCATTGCCTTTCAACTTCAACAACATTCTCGGTTTTCCAATATCACTTCAAAATTGCTTTCTGCTGTTCAAACGATAATCTTGGCTCTATTTTGTTGCATCAACGCTAGCATAACGTAATGTGAGTGACATCTGTTTACAGAACTCATGCGATAATCATTTGTTCATTGTTGATTTACGATAATATTGACTTCATTTGTTCGTTGTTCATTTACCTGTCGCGTAGCAACGCTATCATAATTATGTGAATCACATTTGTTTATAAACATACCACACATTATTGTTTTTCGGTTCAACTTTGAAATATACTAAATAGATATTTACTGTGAAAGTGTGTATACCCTTGGTATATATATTTCCAAATCTAAACTTTAAATCTATATCAAACTACAACTAAATCCTGGAACTTGATCAATGCATATTTTAATACTCACCACCATGCTCAGAACATCGTCTCTTACATTCCGATGGTGGTTGCATAATGCGTAGGCTGAAGAATGTGAAAATATAACTGGCGCTTTAGTTACATTAATGGCATCTATCATTGTCTGATAAGCAACGTGTGATAAATCTATCATCATCCCAAGTCGGTTCATCTCGATCACAACCGCCTTGAAAGAAACAAAATATTTGTTATGTATTGAAAAAATAAAATGCATATAACACATATTTATAACTGAATTAAGTTAAGAATGGTACGGTGCTTTTTAAAATAAATTCTGTGTTTATTATATCAAAGTGAAGCTTGTCAAATATTACGAAAATAGGAAAATTTGACCGTTAACTTTTAAAAGGAAACTTGTGAAGAGACAAATTCCTTTCTTCCACACAACTGTGGAAGTACACACACCATTAGAGGGGTAGAATATATTTAGCCGCTTTGGTATTTCAAAAGTGTTCTCAATTTTTATTTTGTAAAGCATTTTTATTCTTTTCTTCAAAAATCAATTACTGTTAACGGGCAAAAGTGGGTAGTGGCATCTTATATAAAATATTTGTTTTTTAATCTCAGTCAAAAGATGTAAAAGTATATCCTTACTGCGCTGGACTAATTAATTTGGTTTTATATTATTTTAAACAAGTTGGCATCCCACTTTGTCTTGTTTTGATTTGATGCCAATAATGAATGCCGAAAGTCAGTGATAGTGCGAATATTGGAAATAATTCCAGTGGAAAACACCATGAGTGTATTATATATATTGTTGCGATAT
Source organism: Metallyticus violacea (assembly GCA_030762175.1). NCBI lineage: Eukaryota > Metazoa > Arthropoda > Insecta > Mantodea > Metallyticidae > Metallyticus > Metallyticus violacea. Next base: position 63,473,462 of record CM060837.1, read on the forward strand.
TTTCATAAATATACAGCTGTTTAAAATAATAATGGTAAATATTTTCCTGTGAGAAAGGCAACCTAAAAGAAGAAAAAAAGTTTTGTAAAAATGGGTCCACAAATTAACCATTTAGGAGATAATGGCATTTATTTTGTTGGTTGGAGCCGCCACTGAAGTGCGTGAATACTGACTATATGAGAGATAGTTCCAGTAAAAGTAGTGACAATTTTATTTAATTTAGCAATAAATACAGTAAAATTCATAACTTCGTATTCAACAGCGCAGAAATGTGATTGAACATGCATAAAAGAAACTAGTTTGAACAACAATGAAGTTTGTGATAATTTACTGATGAACATCAAGTGAAAACTTTTACATTAGGAGTTCAAAATGCTGATCATACCTTGAATGAAACTTGTAGGCTTCTCCACAAAGATCTGGGGCAATCCTGGAACATTATTCATTAGTTGGAAGGCATCTACAATCCAACGCTGCAATTCTTTATGTCTTGTTATATCTCTTATGAATTAGACTTTTTGCATAACGCCATACACAAAAATCCAAAGGAGTTAAATCCGATGATCTGGCAGGCCGCAATACAGGTTCTCTATCCATCCATCCTCCATCGTTGCACTGTCGTACACGAAATGCGTATGTGTATTTTACGTTGCTGTATTTTCTTTCCGTGTTTACAAATCTTTTCATAAATTCACGATAGGCACATAGCCTTTATTTGCAATATACATAGCAACAATACATCAACTGATTGGTTTTTGTTTATTACTAAGGCCTAAGCAATGAGGTGAAGGGCAGGGGATGCGTATGAAGCATAAATTGCTAGTCTACAGTATCCAGTTGCTCGTTTTTCAGAGACTGCCCCAGCCCCCCCCCCCCCCCAAAAAGTCATTTTCTCGTAAACTGTTTAATTTATGGACCCATGCTTATTGGAACCTTTTGGCTTGTGATTTTCACTTTAAATTTTTATATCCTGTATATATGATATAAAGAAAAATAAAAATAAAGTAACACTATTAACAATGTAACAAATTAGCAATAATTTTAAAAGCTTTTAAAAGGATAAAACACTAAGATAAAGTTACTTGGGTTCGATTCCAGCCATTGCCCCAAGTGGAATTTGTAGCGAAAGAAGCGACCAGGTTTCCTCCTCTGGTTTTTTTCTGCCAGTCATTCCATCATTACCCTCATCCCCATCTTCACCTTCATCATGTAGCTTAATGTAGAACGTCAGTTTCTGTGCATGAGCGCCATTGTCTAGACAGCAAATGGTTGGCAGGACTTACTTATTCACTCACATTCCTTTATTTTAATTCATAAATTATTGTTATAACCTCTAATGTTCAGTTATTTTTTAATTCCAGAGACTTTAATATCTATCAACTATGATTTGATTAGATTTCTTCCTCGAACTTATTAATATAACTTCAAATGTTCGGTCATTTATCTCCAATTTATAATATAGTAAAATGTTCAGTTGTTTATAATAAAATTAAAGACAAATGCCTTTCTTTTGGAATTATTTTGCTGAATACAACTTCTGTGATAATTTCCTTTTTATTTTGAACCTTCGGTTTCGAAATAATTATCATGACAACAAACATTCGTTAACTTCGATTAAATTACTGGAAAACTATCAGCTCGTATCATAGAAGAAAATGTTCTTTAAAGGAATACATATTCTGAGGATAATTTACGTTTTATTTTGCACAATCTTGCAAGGCAGGAGATAAATCTCGTTAATTCCTTAGCTTCTGCTGTCATTTACACTCACGGACGTCAGGCACTCCCATTGTAAACATTATAAGCCCATGCTAATGATAATTCTATTAATGTGATGTAAACACGAGAGCTTGAAATCAGAGTATTTAATGTAACTATTTACAATGACTTAGTAAAACATTGATACAAACATAGAAGAGTAATGAAACGTTTACAAACTCTGAGCCTTTATTATATTTAATTAATTGAAAGCACAATGCGACCATACTTCAGCGAATTAAAAAAATCGATTTGAATGTTACGATACATTTAAATAAATTGTTGAAACTCCGCGTTTATAGTACCTGTGCTTCATATTATTTTCTCCAATTTTAACGCCAAGAATTATGTACATTTTAAATTTTATTTTACTGCCTAGGAAAGAGGTTGGATTTAGTTCCAGCTATCTTGCTGACTATTATTGATCCATTTCGGACGATTCAGTTGTTAGGTAGTCGATCATATCTGGAGATGACCGCGCCTTCATGTGAAAACCACTTAATCATTCTTATGCCAAGTGAACGTGGACTTTTCTTGAAGGAAGTAGAGAGAAACGGACCCTTTCAAACGCCGAGGGAGGTGCCAAAGTCCTGCCCTAACATAAACTGAATATCGGTGTTTAAACTTGTTTTCGGATATTGTGTGTAGGTTTTTATAACTATGGAAACTAGTGATTACATTTCTGTGAAAGTTGCTCTACATCGAATAGATTCTATGCGGTAAGATTGCAAATATTTCTGTCATAATGTTTTCACACTCTTGCCATGAGTTAAACTATCACTACTATTACTACTTTCGGAATCCTTCTTCCGCTTTTTCGGCAAGCTTCTTCAAAATGCGGAATTACACTACCCAGAACAACTGAGCGGGATGGGACGAATGCATACTAGTTGGCGCTGTAGTAAACATCCGAGTAGCTGATACAAGTTAACTGTACATTCTGCTCCGCTTGGGAACCAAGTCACACGTTTCACGAACGACAGGGGAGGGCAGCGGAGAAAACCGAGCCCAACTCAAGTCAATACGTAGATACTTATCACGTTGTTCATGTTGCCTTGTGGCTCAGTTGGTAATTACGAGCGTCATGCTACCAGCGGAAAGGTAGTGTGTTCACTACTTCCTTGGGGCCACTTTTTTTTTTTTTTTTTTTTTTTTTAATATTCATAATTTGCCTTCACTTTTCGTACTATAATAAATGTTGCCTTTCTTAGGGAGGACAATGCATAGAAAAGTTATACTGTTAACGCATAATTTGTAAAATTTGGTTAGGGTAGCTCAAGTTAAAAAAGAAATGCACAACCTATACTGTTAAAAGCGTATGCTTTTTCCCGTACAAATTATTTCCTTTACCGGTACATTGCTATCGCTGTATATTGAATGTGATCAAATGTTAATCTGCATTCTAAAAAGTTAACTTTTGCTTTCCATTGCTTGTTTCTGTTATATCTGCTTGTATTTGCTGAGGTTACAGTACAACTCTCATCATTGATGCAGCCATTCCTCGGTTTTCTCCGCTGCCGTTCGCGAAAGGAGATCGCGAGGAAAACCAAAGTGAGGATGGTCAGCCCAAAGGGATTTGAGCCTGGGATCTCCTGAATGTGAGTCCCAAGCTTACAATTGAACCACTCCCTCGGTAATACTGTAAGCAATACTATAAGCAATAAGAGAGAAAAAAAAGTAAAAACTCTTTTGCATATACCTTAATTTAATTGAATTTCCGTTAATTAAATCGGCACAGGCAAAGAAACCAAATAAACAACCGAAAGGTTGAGTAAAACAATAAAAGAATGTTGTATAAGTATATAATGTAAATACCTTGCCAAAATCTGTCAGCCCAGTGCCTTTGAAGGTACCATTTTCATCCTGTGGTGATGCAACAGCCCTGTAAGAAGAAAAAAATAATGTTTTTTTTTATGATGTTCTTGAACATTACAAATATGTCATGATTATCTTTATAAACATTTTAATACATTTGAATAGCGGTACCCCCTTGTTGTCTCAACTGAAATATAGTGCTTTAGGGGGGAGAGGTGAGTGATGGCGTCGTAAGGTAACTGAATCCCTTCGCCGGCATACCTGCTTGAGACTCAATGCGCAGAAAAGGTCTTGCTTAACCTGCAGGCTCAAATAGATCAGATGGGGAGATGAGATTATTCAGATGTCGTTGGGAGAGAAGAAATAAGTGGTCTCACATGGCTCATATTAGGTACTTGGAAATAAATAAATAAATAATTCTTTTGGGTAAAAATTTGCCTACTGTTCGTAAAAAATGATACCTGGGAGCATATTCTGGCAGAATGCAGGGAAACAGAGCTTTTAAGAAATGATCAATTATCACCACGATTTTTTAATTCCAAAGAAGTTTGAAAGCCTATTTGGAAGTACTGGTGCATGACAGATACATACAAAAATAGGGAATATTACTAGCAAAGACCCGACAAAGAATGCTAATTTCTACAGAGAATGGAGGGGAGTTGGGGAGGAAGAGTGAAGAGTAGGGGGCTTAGGAGGTAAGCGTTCTACGCATGTTTGTATATATGTATATGAAACCATTCATAGTAAATGTGTGAGTGTAATGCATATAATATACGTATGTATGTATAGATTCAAAAGTAATCAAGAATTAATGTGGTTGTTCTTGGATATTACATATTTCGATTATTAAAAGGTCGGTATTACCATGTAAACCGTAAGGTCTATGCGAAAGTTATAATTATATATGTGTACTTGTAAACCTGCAACAATAAAAGTCCATTGCTGCTGCTGCTGCTGCTACTATTACACCCCCTTCATTAACTCTTTGCTATGATGGAACCATGGCTGCATATAGTAAACAGTCGCTACCAAAAAAGAAAGAAACACACACACAAAAAGAAGAAAAATGACAGGAATTATTTATTTATTGTGCAAAAGATGAAAACGTAAAATGACCTATATGTCAAAAGTCTTACTGGGAGTATTAACTTTTAATATCCAGAGACATTATGCCACATGCCACACCGATTAAGGTAAGAAATGTTTATTCTTCATTTTGTGTTTAAAAAATAAAAATTACAGTGAACAGTTTAAACAATAAGGACATATTTAGATTACTTAAAATCTGGTGAACATGATCGAAAAGTTCGTTTACATTTTTTTGAATATTTAATGCAAGCTTTGTGTCCATGGCGACCATCTCTTCGATATAGTTAAATGTTTTAAGTTATATTAAGATATATATTACACTATAATTGGTGCAAACTTGGTTCATTTTAGTAGCAGAACGGAATATTTAAAATATTAATAAAAATCTCATGTAAAAGAACTTACATCAGGGAAACAGAACCCATGATCCTGTCATTTTTTTTTTTTTTTTAGATATTATGTAAATGCATGCTACAGTTATCACTTTAGGGTTTTTATGCTTATATCTGCATTAATATTTGCACCTTTTAAGGAGCGAAATTAATTTCCATGAATTTATAATTCATTTGTCATTTTATGTTTATAGAGAAATTAAATTATTTTGTAACTTATGATTTTTATCCAAGTTCGTGGATTAAACTGCTTTAAAATTACTGAACGCATCCTTTTAGTCCTTGAGAAATCTTTTCTTGCGCTGGTTTACATATGCGCCGGTAACTCTGCGTACTCTGTGTGTGTGGATATGCATTTACAATCCCCACAACCCACTTTGTTGACTGCGGATCATGCTGAAAGAATTCGATCAGTCATTGACTCTGGACAGGGTGCTCGTTATACTTACCCGTACATGTCGAGGCGTCTGAGAGCTCCAGTTCCGAGGGGCAAAGGAGAAAGTCGAAGGTAGTGTGACTTCAACAGATAGAGGTGGATAAAGGTTTGTTATCTCAGATGGTTAGGGCGTCGTGCTATAGCTGTCTATCCTTCAAGGCCCAACTTTTTTTTCTTGCTGAAGTTAAACCACCATTACGCTTATTTAGCCGCTAACACAGTGGCACACAATCCCATGTCAATTTATATTTACGAAAAGGTGGTGAGCGTAGGCCGTAGCGAGCCGCAGCAAACAACTGGGTAGCCTTTACTCGAGGTTAGGCTAAGGCTAGTGTGTGTGTGTGTGTGAATGAATTTACAAATTAGTTGATACTGTTTTCACATTTCCTCTTACATTGTTGAAAGGAAAACAAAGCATTATCTAGCTAAAGATAAAAAAATATCAAAATAACAGAAAAAGAAATATAGGTTGATATATATAGCCCCTGAGAGAAAAGAAAAAGCTAGTAAGAAAAATATACCATTGATTGTTAAAAAACAATAAACGACACTACTGAACCTTTAGAAGCAAATTAAGCAGTTTAGCACCAAGGGAATTTGTTTTAACTTTAAATAAGATTCGGTAAAATATGAGCTTTAAATTGACACTACTCCAACTATAGTCCAGGTTTATATTTTAAAGGATTTCTAATAATAACTATAAAAATATTTTCATCTAAGCATTCGGAAATAGTTCTATTGACGCTCTCCGTTAGTTGCGGTTGGCCATTATGTTGGCACTACCCGCTTTTGCGAATTAAAGCTTGCGATAATTTTCTGGCTGCATACATACACAGGTTACGGCAATTGAACACATTTTGATGCTGAATGGAATTTTATTCCTGGGAATAATTATGTCAATTGACCCTAGAAGTTTCGAGTTCATATTTTTTAATTTTACCACTATAATAACATGTAAATTTATGCATTAAATATTTAAAAAGTTTGCACTATCTTTTAAATCTTCAAGTCTTCCCAGACCGACAATTAACAATAGTAATTAATACTGAAACTAAAACATATTGCGCCATCCTTTCTCTTCTTAAATAATAATAATAATAATAATAACAATAATAATAATAACAATAATAATAATAATAATAATAATTTTTATATTAAGTGGGATAACCTTTACCTTCTTTTTATTCATTTCATTTCAATACTTAAGAATAACTCAGCGCATTATCAGGGGCGGGCCGTCAATAAGGGCCAGATGAGCCCGGCTCCTCCAAAGAAAATGCTATAATTATTTATCATTTTCTATTTTATTGGTAAATTTTTAAAATAAAAATACACGAAAACAAAGATGAATAACCGATGAGCACATAATTGTTTCTTAAGCAATAAGCGCTTTTCCTCTCTATCTGTAGTAGCGGTAGCATGCGGGTCCGCCGTTAGAGAGGGGAGCTTAAGGGCCAATCCGGAAAACTTTACGCTTTAAACTTATACCTTTGTGAGCCAACAAAAATTTACAATGTCTTATGTTTGTCTTCCTCCAAGATGGGTTAGTCTTTCTCCTGCTTATTTCTGCGATCTCTTGGGCCAGCAGGAAGACGATCCATGATCAGCGCTCGGTAATCTCTCTTTTCTTAGGAACCAAACATTGAAAGGTTACTGACACCATGTCTAGGAGTTGTTTTCGCACTTTGTTTGAAATTGGGTAGTTTCCTCCCTGTTTGTCAGCGAAAAGTTGACTTTCACTATGTCAAGTGTTAGGTTACAAAAAATCGTATTTGTTTTGTAGCAATGAATAAAGTGAACGTTTTATTGAAGACTCCATTTTCCGTCTAAGTTACACTATTAAGTTGGAAGTGAAACGATTTGAACTTATCAACCGGAAGTTATAGGAGCTTACTCAGAAAGTGGCACAAAATTGACCGACAGTGTGTGAAATGAGAAACGTATCTTGTCTGCAGGAATGAGATTAGAAAAAAAAAAAAAAAAAAAAAAAAAAAATAGGCCGACGAAACGACAGATGCATGATACAATTTGTTGTGATGATACGATACATCCATCAGCGGGGTAAACCGCTTGAAAGATTCATCAAATTAAATTGGTGGCTTAAGGCACACTTTAACAGTTGAACTAGAAGAGTTTCATATAAATCAGAAGTTTATAGTACAAATCGTACCATGACGCTGCAGTTATGACAGAATGTCGGGAAGGAATATAAGCCTTGATAAAAACGATCTTGTCCCATGCCATTTGGGCATGTTCCTGGTCCACCCTTCTACAGGAGCCACGGGTCATCAGGGTGAATTAATTGCAGTACTAGAAATAGTAAATTAAATTGTTTATTCTGATGTATGTATAATAATTATTGCCCGCATAGACCTTGTTAGCTCCTAAAACTTGTTGGTTGCATGATTTGTTAATTAATGAAAAATTGTACTTAAGTTTTATTAGATCAGTAAACTCTACCTCAAAGTTTTAAAGTAGGTAAGTACTTACCATGGAGTGTTACAAGTATGTGTTAGAGATAAATATCGGGCTCCCATTTCATACATTAATCTAAGCACTGCTAGTCGACTGTCGATAGAGTGGCCTCCTTCTATACCGATTAAGCTGGCGATCTTTCCCGCTTTGAAAGCGTCCCAGATTCCTGCGAAATAATATGTTTGATTAGTGTTTGCTATTATTGCAATTTGTACTGACAAATCTAAATATTACTACAAATTGCAATGGTCTACAAATAGTTTATAATCAGATTTAGTAAACTGACTTATCGTCTGTCAACGTTAAAAGTAATGAAAGACATTATGAGTTTTGAATTTAGTGGTTTTTATTACGTTCAATTATGCCATTTCTTTATTTATGCTTCGAATGCATATACTTTTACCATTTTGTATATCCTATTTGGTAATTGGACAGACGATAAGTCAGTTTACTAAATCTGATTATAAACTATTTGTAGTACTGACCGAATAATAATTAATACTGATACTAAAACAAATTCCCTTCTTAATAATAATAATAATAATAATAATAATAATAATAATAATAATAATAATAATAATAATAATAATAACTATTTTAGGTTATGCTAGGCTGTTCTTATATGGTAATATGTTGCCAAGAAAATGAATACACAAAAATTAACAACCCGAGGTGGTATTTGCGCAGTGAAATTTTCTCATGAGTAATGGCTTATTTTATATAATAATTTAATGGCTTATTTTATATAGTAATTTTACAGAGCACCATTCTTATCTCTTTATGATGTCTTCTGTCCTTCCTGCAATTAATTATTGAGTGATGGGTATCATAAAAATGCTATAAAGAGCGCAAGACACGTTATACATTTTTAGAGATCTGTCATTTGCGATAATTATAAGCTCACCATCTCCTTAAGCTTTTTTTTTTTTTTTTTTTTTTTTTTTAATTTTAGAAAGTTGTTATACTTTCTCGGCTAAATAAAAGTAGGGAGCAGAAAAAAATAAATTAGTAATGGTAATGCTTAAAAAAATTACCGTCATTCTGAAACCTCCAATAAACAATCAAAACCGAAAAAAGAGTAAAAAAAAAAAAATCCCCTAAAACATGCGATATACCCACCTCAATTAATGTGGCGTACTATATATTTTACTTTTATTTCGGTGATCAATAGTAGAATTTCAAGTCTATTTTTGAAAAAATAAACACTTTTTCATTTCAGGCAAAGTTTTAATTGATGAATATGCAGTTTAACAGCTGTTTATTAAACAATTATGCCAGCCGCGACTTCAGATGGGTTCAGTGAGAAGAATACCCAATTTGGAGCAACAACATCAAAGGTGCTGACACAAGCCATACCTACTGTATGTACTGTGATACCTTATGGTTTCAAAAACATTTTTATTTTCTCCCAACTTCAACGGTTATCAACATATTCGTAATTTTCCGTGAGATGCATTTAGGTGAGCGGTGGGTGAACGAGAGCGCTGTTTTCGCAACAACGTCAAGTTTGTCGCAAAGGTGACGTCATAATGCTATAAAATTGTTTTTTTCAATGAGTGTTTCTTTCATTTTAGTTTTTTAAAATAATAGTTTAGTTTATTTTTAGTTGACTCGTGACTATACCACTAGAGATCGCATTTATGGCTTTGAAACAAAAACAGCCTAGTGAAATTACCCCTATAATATGATGAATTTTTTTCTATTTTTATTCTATTTACAAGAGCTGTGACTTAAAATTTGTATAATATGCGTATATCAAATATATAAATCTTTCAACAGGTAAACAAAGTAATAAACTGTGAAAAATGGGAATATATCACAATTCAGCTATATATGTTTTAAATAATAGGCTTAATTAGGAATACTTTTTAAATTAAATTAAAGCAATTTCAGATACAGAAAATGACAGTATTAAAATTAAACTGTGGCCATGAACAGTCAGAAATCTTGCCCATATTACCTGCAACCCCATGTTCATTTTGGGGGGGGGGGGACAAACGCATTTTTAATGTGAAATTTCTGGATTCAAATTGTTTTAAAACAATATGTTTATTATCTAGTTTAAATCCATTTTCGTACCATGAACAGAGGGGGGGGGGCAAGATTGACTTTGACTTAAATCCTCTATCTCAATTGAAGCAAAGGACCTCAATAAATGCTCGCTACCGTCAATTATTCTGAGTGACATTGGCTGTTTTATTCTCCATGGTTCTTCGCCAGGTGACTTTTGAGTCTACCTCTCTTTCTGCTGCCTTAGAAATTCCGTCTTACAGCTTCTTTTTCAATAGTTTTCAAGGAGTGATCAATCCATCTTCATTTTCTTAGCTTTATATGTAAATAAAAATGTTCCTCTTGTATCCTTTCCCACAACTCTTTGTTTTAAACTGTGTTTGGCCTACATATACATATGTAAAATTCTTCTAAGGCAAAGTCTTCCACACTGTGCTGTTAGAGCTAAAGCACTATTTGAGCACCCAGCCTACTGGAGTGGGCTTCCCTGGTATGTCCCTACTATATGACATCGCCATTTCGGCCACCTACCGGATCATCACGTAAACTAAACTGTATATTGCATTCTAGTGAACTATTTTTATGTCTTTAGCCGTAGCGCAGGATAACGAACCGGTTATTGTGGGTAAAAGAAAACCGTTCACCCTGCGCCTGAGCACAACCTTCTTCTGTAGCAGCTATCTTTTCTATGTATTAAAAAGAAAAAAAATGTTAGTTATGTGCTTGAGTACGAGAGTAACAAGTGAACGTGAAAGTGTATGCCACCTTTAGTTTATGTAATTAGCTGGTTTTAAGATGATAGGTATACAAATAGTTCACTTGAATGCAGTATGCTATTTAGTTTACATGATATTCAGGCATCTGTCTGAAATATCAATGTCGTCATAGCAGGTAGTAAAAAAGCAATTTAGTCCGAGTGCAGAGATATCGTGCGTTAGATCTATCTTAAAAATAGCTAATGACATAAACTAAAAATACTTTCACTTGTCAGGGGCGTACTTTTCTTATTCAAGCATATAAACTAATGCTTTCTTAAAAAAGATTGAGCGCAGGCGCAGAGTGTTATCTCTTATCGAACAGCGTTCTCTTTCTCACAATAACGGACTCCAAGTGCGTGAGATCTATTTTCCAAGTAGCTTAATCATACAGAAGGACTCCTTCCACATAACTCCGGAATATTTTTAGTTTGATTCGTAGAGAAGTATCATGGGACCTTCATATTGGATAAAATTGTATAAAGCAAATATTTGCTTTCTTAATGCGGCCTTTAACATTTGCATTGGGACCGCCATATGTTGTCACTTGACTGCCTAATTATTGACACGCTATCGTTGTTTCAATGCAATGTCTACGCATTTACCTCCAACATTCTTTTGGAATCTTCATTGCTGTTTAACCGTAACTCCTTTGTTTTCTTGCAGTTTGCCTTCAGTCATACTTTAATACTCTTCTCTTAAAATGTGTTGCGTTAAGCAGTGAATGGGTAGAGTGTGTTTATTCAGTTCAATTTTCACAATTATTCGGCTTAAAACGCACTCAGAGAAAATTTTCAAACTTCACTCATTTTCTGGAATCCATAAAAACAAGGTATTTTGATTTTCAGCACTCATTTAGAATCTCTTCTAAAGAAGAGCTTCTTTATCCACCCCTTAAGATTTTAACTGTGCAGATCTCCATGTTTTGAATTGATCATGGCCCATTGGTTTCAATATTTTCATATTTTCAAGGGAAATATTTCCATTATTTTCTGTTTTATGTCTGGCGTTAGAGGACATTTCGTATTTATAGCTCAATTTTCTTGGCCATCGGCTTTAAATTATTTAAATTTTTTGGTGTGCTCTGATATCTTTTATCCCCGTTTTCGAACTTTAAGAGGAAATATCTCAGAAATGCCTGAAATATTTTTATTTTCTGGACGTAATTTAACTCTTCTGGGACTTTTAATAATCAATAATATCTCAAAATTCTACGATTTTCTTTCTAATTTTATTATCACTTTTACTTTTAAAATTGTTGACTTTCCAATGTTTGAAACATGTTTTGTTTTTGCTTAGATTTTATTTTTTAGGCAGGCTCTGCATTTTAAACTAAGTTTTTACCATAACCGGCCCTAAAATACATCGTAGTGTAGCTTTGGCATTTATTTATTGATTTGAGTGATATTACGGGCTCTGTGACTTATAAGCATGCAAATCGAATTTGATTTTTGGAATATTCTAGAATTGGTTGTAACTTCTGCGTTGACCCTGTTCTGGACAGAGTTCGCATTTATCTTCGTTTGTTATGGCTGTAACATGGTTAGTTTGGCATTTCCATCATATAGATTTGCCAGTTCCGAGAGGGGAAGGGAATTTTATGGGCTTTGAATCTTTTTAAATTCTATTTTATATTGGGGAACGTCATTAACGTCCAACTGGGTTTTTACGACAAGAGCTCTTATAATGCAAGCGTATAGCGGTTCAAAATTGGAACAAAGTTACTGGTATATACTTCAATCACTTTGAAAGCTGTTCAGGCATTTCACTAGCTATAGTCTTCGCGAGACGGATAAATAAAGCCAAGCTTCTTTTTATATCCAATAGGGTAGGATTTCGAACTAAAACTTGGAAAAACCCTTGAGTTGTTTTGTAAGATCCGATGACTATAGCGTATGCACAATCTGTCACGGCGCGCAGTGGGTGAGAAATCAACTTTAATGAGTCAGTCGAAAGTACACTTCATCTATTCCGAATATTTACCATTATTAGCTTATTTATACATTTTGGCACACTACATTCTCATACTTATGGGATGGAGTTGGTGTACAGGGCGATTGTGAGGTCAACTATGGCGTACGGGGGGTGGGTGGGAAAACACCGAGGAACTCAGTCAGGTACAAACACAGTTTCTAAAACGGTTGCTACAAGAAGGGAGGGGTACAGCAAATTGTGGGGTTCTTAAAGAGTTTGGTATTTCTAACGAAAGTGTGAATTTAAAAATAAGAACAATGAAATATGTTTAAAGATAATATGAGTGAATTAAGCTCTTCTTCCATAAGTTTCTCTAAGGGAGCAAATAAGGGAAAGGTGAGATACGGGATGGGCATCAAATGTAAGGAAAGGCTTAGGACAAAATTGGATGGGGTATATTTGGTTAAGGGAAGAGGACATTACACGAAATAGTTTGAAAATATTTAACAGACGTTTGCGAGATACAGATAGACAAAATAATGAGACTCAATGTGCAGAGAAAGTATCGCTTAGCCTGCAGACTCAAATACATCCTGTGTGGGGGAGGGGGGATTATTTAGATATCTGTGGTACAGAAGAAAGAAGTCATCTCGTATGTTTAAGATTACAGCATTGGAAAGGAATCAAAACAGTTCATGCTCTCGGGGAAAGAAACTGCCCATTGTGCGGAGAAAGCGATACCAGTAGGCATATTTTGGCAGACTGCAGGGAAACGGAGATTTTAAGAAATGAGCATTTATCACCGCAATTTTTCAGTTCCAACAAAAGTTTGAACATTTTCCGGGAAGTGTTGGTGTATGCGAGATACACAGTTTGGCTAGAGAAGGCCCGACAAAGGATGTTAATGGCTATAGTGAAGTGGGAGAGTTGGAGAGGGGGTGTGAGTGGAAGGGTGGCTCAAGAGTAACAGCTCCATTCATGTTTATGTATTTGTATATAAAATTATTAATAGAAAACGTAAATATATCGAAGTATTTGTGTGTGTGTGTGTGGGTGGGTAAGTGGGTGGGTGCGTGCGTGCGTGCGTGCGTGTGTGTGTGTGAACATTTTGATTGTTATAAGGGCGACTTTAGTTTGTACGGCCGTAAGGCCCATGCGATGGTTATATTTATTTTAGTGTATTCCAAAATTGGTACAATAAAACGTCCATTACTGCTGCTTATACGAGGGTGGTTTGATATGATATTAAAGGGAAATTTCAGTCTTGTAACGTATTTATTTTTCGACAAAATTCCCTCAAAGTTCAACGCTCTTTTCCAACATTTCTCCAAATTCGTGATTATCTAGTGAAAGTAGGTTTCTTTGAGCCCTTTAAAAAAAAAAAAAAAAAAAAAGAAAAACTCCTTTACCTCCTGTATGACCTTTTCATTTGAGTTAAATTTGTGTCCAACCAGGAATGTTTTGAGTTTCGGGAAGTGGTGGTAATCCGAGGGAGCGAGATCAGGTGAACACAGTGGATGCGATCTCGTAAAGGAATGTGGTAGATGCTTATTCACAAATAGTTGACTTTATAAGGACAGGCTACGGAAATTTGTTAATTGTATTAGGACCTTCCGATTAATTATCCCGAATCATTTTGAGATATAAATACAATGATGATAAAATAATTACCCTAGTATGGTGGCTACATCTTGCACGGCTATTTCTACGCGACAGACGCATCTTGATGCCTTATGTGGAGAAGCTCAAAAAGCATTTTGTGTATTTAAGAAACTAGGGCACTAGACTTTGGTAATGTCTCTATGAATGGGTAAAGTTTGTGGGAAAAGTTGATGATGCATTGGAATTGTTAAGGGCAAGAGTCCTATTTTTTGACTGCACAAAAAAGGTAAGGCATTATTTGAACGATTTCTATTATCTATGGGGCGCTGACTGGCAGATGAAGATCATGTTTTGAGCAATCAATTTAGAAACGTTCTTCCTTTTATGAAAATTAGTATGAATTCAACACAATTTGAATTACAGGATTACATTTAAATATGCATTCCTATTCATAAGATACCTACGTAGTAGATTATAAATATTTAGCCAATACTTTTATGAGTTTAATAATAATAATAATAATAATAATAATAATAATAATAATAATAATAATAATAAGGCGATTGCTTCCGGGTAAACAGTTAATGCAAAACATCGCAAACTATTTTTCCCTGTTTCACTATTCAACCAAATAAAATAGGCGCTTGAGCAATTTACGTAGGGCCGATCATTTTTATAATGATGATGTAGAAGGTAATGACATACCTTGAGATGTAGTCGTTAGCTGAAGGTCTTGAGAATACTTGGCAATGAAACGCTTGATTACGTCCAGCTGTTCCAGCGTCATCACAACGGCCTCCTTTTTCTGCACAGTGCATGGGACATAAGCAACCCAAAACTGAAACAATCCAGCTTCGCATTATTGTAAGAACTTCGCCGAATCTGCATAAAGGAAGACATAAGTTGCTACTACACTTCAAATTAATAATATTTAAATAATATTTATTTTATAATTTTGTTCTATTAATTTTAATGTTCTGTTGTTTCTAAATCATACAGGGTGGAAAGGTCATCAGCTAAGGAAATGATTCTATAGAAAGAGAGAGAGAGAGTTAAAAAAATAGAATGCAATTTTAAAATTTGAAGACTTATTTAAAAACTTTTGACCAATTTCCATGGCTTTATAATTCAAATACAGAATGACAGCGACAAGGCAAGTTAGATATGATAGAACACAGCTGGCCAGCATATTTTCTTCTCTTCACTTTTTCCATTAAGCCTGACTTTGCGTGACGCATATTATGGGCAGATGAGGCATATGTTTCAAGATATGATTTTAATACACACAACAGTCACATTTGGAGTGACAATAATCCTAAAGCTGTGGAGAATATCCGCAATCAATGGAAGTTTTCTGTAAATATTTGGGTTGGATTTGATCATTACTTTCTAGTGGGGTCATATGCTACGCCTGTGCTCAATTGAATGAAGTTATTCTGGTATTTTTCTTGCGGGAATGCTTCCGGAGCTACTTGATAATGTTCCAGTTAATATTTGGAGAAACATGATTTTTCAACACGACGGTGCACTCGCACATTTCCGCTTACATTGTCAAAATTATTTAAATGTACATTTTACGAATCTTTGGATAGGGAGAGCAGGTTCAGTTGCCTGGCCGGCACGTTCCTAAGATATTACTCCAGTTGATTTTTGTGTTTGGGGCTATATCAAATCAATTGTTTATGAAACACTCGTCGACACAGCAGAAGAATTAGTTGCTAGCATTATTCTTGCTTTTGACGATCTTCGTAACCGACCACAAATATTTGGAAGAATTCGTCGTTCAATCATACAGCGTTGTACTTTGTGTCAACAATGGCGGTTGCATTTTGAGCAGTTCTTATAGTTTCTCAATACCATTTTCTGATATCCTGTATTAGATAAAAATGTTATTGTATAACCATAAAATAACTTTCCGAGTTGAGATTCGTTAATTTTTTACTTTATACCAATTATTTGAAAACGAAGCACTTTTGGACATTATTAAGAAAAAATATTTGAAGGGTGCAGCGGAAAACAACCGAAGTCCATTTTTTGTGAAATTTGAGTTTTTGGTGTTAATGGATTGCAGACATTCCAACACGTTTATACAGGGAAAAAAAAACATGTAGTCTGTAAAAATCAGCATAGAAAAGATAGTGTCCAGGGGAAAAACAATCAGAGTCCTTTGTAAAACGCCTACAATGAGACTATAGCAAGAAAGGGAGTTGATTTAGTTGCATCAATGTTGTATGAATTTTGTTTCCATCACCTGCACCCACCAGTTCAAAAGTTGCAATTTTTTTTTTTGTGATTTGTGCCCAGGCTAAAATAAAAATTATACAATTATTCGTCTCATTCGTGATATGATTCATAAGTACAACACATTTGAATCATTAACGCGACAATTCCCATCAGAGGCCAAAGTTACATGGAATGTGACAAAGATAAGTGTTTAATAAATGAAAAACCCATGCTGAAACGCCCAGCGATTGGAATGAGCACATCAAATGACGCGGCGTGAAATTAAATCGTGGTCTTTATTTCTTTATAAGAATACAGAAAGGCATATCCAATGAAGACAAGAGAAAAACGAAACATTGTAGATGACAAAAACCTTTTCTAGAACTATAACCAGCAGAATAACCCCCTGGGATTCGTATATAATTGTTGACAAAATGTGAGAACTCTTTCCTTTTCAACTTTAATTGCACTTTCCAAGGCAAAATTTGATAACCTACAATGCCTGAATAGATTCTGTTCCGAAAATACTCAGCTCTATTTTTCAAAGTTACTGTAATAGACAATAAATAAATTTGATTGAATAATTATTTTAATAGGGTTTCTTTAATGTTTATATTTTTCTCAGCAAATATTAATATAATTTTATACATTCCATAACATGAACGTTGATTGTTTTTATCTACAAGTAAGTGTATTTTGACTTTTTATTGTTAAATAACTTGAACAAATAACAATTTTGTGTACATGACATCAATCAAAAGAAGACCCTGTTAGAAAACTTCCTTAAAAATGACCGCCACGGGTGGCCGAGGTCGTTAAGGCGCGGATTCGTGAGCGGGAGGACCGTCCTCCCTGACTGAGGTTTTTCCTGGTTTTCCTCAGTCCTCATAAATGACAAATGCCGGGGAGGTACCCTAAACATAGGCCTGGAACGCTTCCTTCCTTAAACATTGGGAAAGGATTTATTTTAAGGAAGGAAGCGTTCCAGGCCTATGTTTAGGGTACCTCCCCGGCATGTGTTTAATTTTGTAGCGTTTTTAAACTTCAATTTAGTTCCTGTTATAAAGTAAAAAGTGGACTTTGATTATTTTTCTCTTGTACCCTTAATTTATTTTCTTGTTCCCTATTCTCTATCACATCAGAAATTTAGGAATAGTTATTTTGAAACACCCTGTATAACTTACACATATATGAGCTAATCACTTCTTTTTCCCCAAGAGATTGCTCAAAATATTTTTAAAAAGTAGCTTTGAACAAGAAGGCACTGTTTATAGTCTTAATGTGCAGCACTTTAGATCGGATTTGAACTGGCCAATAAGAGCGCCATGTATAATTCACCTTACCACACAGAGCCATCTGGCGAGCCGCAAGTCTGCCAGGTAATGACTGCTAATTAGTTGCAACAACATTTACTCTGGAGGGGTGGAACTGGGCTTCCTGTAAGTATCTCTTGTAGCAGAACAGTGTAAACACTGGGGATAAT
Source organism: Metallyticus violacea (assembly GCA_030762175.1). Classification (NCBI taxonomy): domain Eukaryota; kingdom Metazoa; phylum Arthropoda; class Insecta; order Mantodea; family Metallyticidae; genus Metallyticus; species Metallyticus violacea. The sequence continues at coordinate 63,491,414 of CM060837.1, forward strand.
TACTTCCAACTGTAGACGTTCTCGGAAGACGAGTATTTCACTAGGTACTAATGGCTGCGGCAAGACGGGCGAGCATTAAACCAAACCGTCCATGTGCACAGTTTCCGAAAGCTTATTGCCTTCGCATTACGTATCGATATCATTGAGTGTAAGAATTCAGTCAAAGAACTTATACATTGTTCACAGGAATCTCTCTTACAGAAGACGGTTAAATTAATGAATGCGCAGTTGCTATTTAAAATGCGGCAGTCATATGTTTTACAGTATATACTGTTTCTGTTACAGTAACCGGGACGTATAAATCTCGCATATAATGCACGTTTACACTGTATCTCAGAAAGTTTTAAAGGTATCAATATGAAAATAATTAGAGATATTAAGAAAATTTAACTAAAGATGCTCTGTAAACATAAAAAGTTTTTTAAAACATTTTAAATCAAAATAAAATCTTGTTAAAACTGAAAAAACTCTGAAATAATTATGCATTTTCCTTATAAACCATTTTTTTACTTAAACTGTAGAGAACATGCTATCCTGGGAATTAGAATTATATACTCGTATCTATGCTAGCTGCTTGAAAAGAAATTAATTTTCAAAGTTTAAAAAAATTAGAAAGATATTTAATTTTTTATTGATATTGATTTTTAATATCTAATAGTGATATTTAAATACTTATAGTTATCACACTTCACATTTGCATGCATTATGTGTGTGCAAGATTTCAACAAGATTGGTCTAGCCAATTCTGAAAAGAATGCAAATTTATGTCAAAATTTTAAGTTATCGGGAAATAAGATTTTTTTTTGTTTTAAAACTTTATGTGCATTAGAAAATTAAAATTTACAGAGCACCTTTAGTTAATATCTTAATATCTTAATATCTCATAAAATTCATATTGGTAGCTTTATACATTTCTGAGATACAGTACAAAATATACTGCTGCATTATTTGCTATATTTACATTTCCTGGTTACCTGTACAGGCTTTCAAATTAAACTATTTGGGGCCCCAAAGGGTGCGAAGCGAAGCGAGAGTCACCATTTTTTTTTCTTTGGTTAATTAAGGTGAAATTAGAATGGGTTAGGCAATTTCCTACAGGTAAACTGATTTATTTATTACAACACAACACACCTCTCTGCGGGAACAAAAATAATATAGGGTAGTTTTCAAGTGTTCTTCTGCTTTCGAAGATGCAACGTGAATAGTTATAGGAACAGATGTATATAAACTAAAAGTCAAAAATTTGAAATTTGATATTTTTGCATTTTCAAACCAAGTGCAGAGTTTATGCTTTTTGTTCTATTTGCCATTCAATACAATCACTTGAATTGCAGTTTACATACTTCTTTGTAGTTTAGGTATGGGATCCATAGCTATACGTAAGCCCCTTAATGGTTCCGACTATCTAGTATTTCTGCGATAAGTATTACTCGAGTTGCCTTTGGAAATCCGTTGTGCAATGTGGTTCCAGCATGATGGCGCTCGAGCACACTTCGATCATGAGATACGTGGCCACAAGAATGACATCTTTGGCAACAAATGGACTGGACGCGGAGGCCCAATAGTATGGTCCCCTCATTCACCTCACCTGACACCTTGGATTTCTTTTTCTGGGGGTACATGCACACCCTGGTGTACGAGACTCCCGTGGAGACACAACAAGGCAGTTGGAGTCATCCGAGATATGCGCATCGTTTCAAGAGTTCGACATGACATAACCAAGCGTTGTACAAAATGTATCGAAGTTGGTGGTACATCCCATATTTGAATTAAAATGCTGTTTACTTACAGTATTTCAAATTTCTGTTATAATTTATTCCTAGCTTTTATGATTCGCATTGCCTACGTCCTTCTCATTTCAGAGACGCTAGCGCGTTAACAAAGCGTTTCTGGACATGAGTTTATTAACCAAATATGATCTACCTAATCACCGACCCTTGTAATGTATTTTTACACACGATATACTGTGCTTCTGCTATCAATACCTTGCTAGGGCCAAGATATCCCTTCTTTTTTTTCCCCCTTGAATATTTTTAAATTAACCCTGTACATTGAAATTTTCCAAAATATAAAAACATTTACATCATTTTCAGGGCCAGGAGACATTGAGATTATGAACAAATTGTGAAATCCTTATTACATTCTTAAAAATCCAACCGTGAATATAAACAACTTATTTTAATAGACTGTACTAACTTTGCTCGATATAGGTTGAAGGCTATTCACGACAACTCAAATCGCATGTTCGCAGGCTCGAATCCGGACTAAACACATGATAAGTAAAATGCATTTGTTTGAATTAAATTCTCTATTCCCCGTGCTTAGAATTAGATGCTTAAAACAGAATCGAGGTGGAAGCGGTAGAAATAAAAAAAGTGAGAGCGAAGTGAGTTCTGTGAAATTACCAAAATATCTACTGCAGCCTTATAATGTAGACAATTTTACCAGTAGTGACACGTTACATATCTGAATTTGTATACATTTATTCACAATTTCACTCTCAATTCCAAGAGAAAATTTCCCTTTCAGACTACATAGGAAGAAATCTAATGATTTAATGTCAGAAATAATGGTGACCAAAGTCCTTTAGCAATGGCATGCTCTTAGACAGACAGACAGACAGAGAGGGGGGAACCATTTATGCAAATCTGGCAAAAAATTGTTGAGTAGTGTATAACGCCCTTTTTATTACTGAGGCACAACAGGCGGTTGAAATCTTCCTTCGTGAATATCCAAAAATGTTCCTGTAATTTCTTCACCAACTACTGAACTAAAGGATTTTTCCGAAACCAAAACTGCAGAATAAATTGTCTTTGGCATTCCTTTATACAGGCCAAATTCCAGTACAGGACAATAAACACGCGCTGTTTCATGCTGTATTGTATGTACTGTACTACTCTTAAAAAGTTTGGTGATTTCGTAACAATAGCACAGTCTACTGCCCTACACTACTGCCGATGATAGCAAAATCCTGTTTCATGGGCATGCGTCACACGGGTTAGAGAGTAGCGCCACCCCTTGTGTTACTAACCATAGCCATGCTTGTTGTACTTCAAGGAATATTCATGCCAACTGAATTATGTTCATTTGTTTGAAAGTTTTGGGGAAAATTTATGGGCCAAGTGTGAATGAAACGCCCAATATTGGTAAAAAAATTATGATTCGCACCCCCAAAAGAAACAACTGCTGTCTGATACATTTATTTTTTGCAAAATATATGAACATTAATTTTTGTTCAAATATTTACTTTAAATACTGTATTTAGTTCTTAAAAATAAATTGAAAACGCTGAAAGGTCGATACCTGTTCGAAAGAAAAATTATTAGTTAAGTCGTTTAGATGCACATTTGTTGTAACGAAGAAGCAGGAACCAGATCAAAACTGTAGTAAGGATCAGTTTATCAATTTTGCACATTCGGACAAAAGTGATTTACTTTTTCAGCATTTGCATACAGAAAAACACTAGTTTAAGACTCACCTGTGCACCAACTTGACCGGCGCGAAGACGTGGGATGTCCGTGAAGCAAGAACTGCAGTTCCAAACAGGGTCTGTGGTAAGATTCATCGAGAAGTTGGTTTTAGACAGGAAATTGTTGTTCAGTTCTCTCAGGTTGTTTGGCAAGTCATTATGACTGAAAAAAAGTCAAATTTCTGTGAGTTTCACAAACACTGTGGTACATGTATTAATGCTATATTCTTTACAGAAAAGCAGAAGTGTGTTAAAGGAGAGCAAATCTGCACTACTTAAGAACTTTTTAAAAAAACTGTACGCCACTGAGGAAATTCTGATTCTAAAACATGTGCCGACTATTCAAATTTACGTTTTCTCTGATATTTGAGACATGAGGATAATATTTAATAACTTATAGACAAATAAACATGCGTATTATAGTTTAATTTATAATTAATAATGTATAAATACATGTAAATTTGGGGCATACAGTTGTTATTTAGGCTTTTATAAGTTGGACAGTTAATAGGCATGGCGTTTTGCCGAACTCTACATACTTTTATTAATTTTCACTACAATTCCTGAGAGGGCCACTCGCAGGCACCATTTCCTGCTAAACATCTCAATGACATCACTACCGCGACTGGCGAGTCCAGGACAATGAACAGTTTCTCCAAGCCCAAGGGAGACCCCACATACAAGAGTATCGTGGCCGCCAATCAGCACGTTTTGCAATAAAATGGTAGGAAAAAATGAAAACGTATTTAAAAATTGCTGGTAGAACGAAATCAAGGACGAGAAAATTTTCGAAATAACACTCCATCGCAAAGAGGACCGAACTCGAGTCCGCATTAGTGGCAAAAGAAAAAATCTTCGCTTTTCAGTAACAATACAAATTACAAATCAGGGTACTACATTTCACTGATTTAACACAAGATGCTAGTAGGTTATTCCACTTAATGTTATCCCACAACTAGCCCTCATTGAAGCGTCGAAGAAGTAGATTTTTGTCCCAGATTCTCTTTGTGTATACGCTAACAATAGGGGCACCTCCAGGAGAAACGGATGAGATGAGTGACACCGGGCGGCGATTGCGCGGACGCAGATGGGATCCCTAATATGTTGTGCGAACTCCTCAGAAGGCCCGTTTTCATTCTAGACATCCAGGACAGAAACTTTCCAAAGAACAATTCATCCCCACACCCTGTCAGCTCACCTACCCCTAACACTTTCGATTCTTAACAGAACCAACGAATGAAATGGGAGAGTGGAAAGTTCGTGGAATGTAAATATCCTTCTCAACATTCGCCTAGGTAACCAGAGGAAACCAAGAGTTACCCCGCTGGTCGAGGGAAGGCAGACAATTAAAGGCATCCATTGTCACTATTGCAGTTCTGTCACAGCACTGCTCTAAAGATATGTTTACTAAGTTTGAACACGGACATGAAGTGTCGCACCGAAATAATGCTGAAGAATGTCATGTGGATCTATGGAAAGCACATGCCTCCCCATATCTTGGGAGTCCGCTTTAGACAAAGAGGTGGTAGTGTGGAGGATCCGTCAAGTTCAGGGTGCCCTGCCACTGCAGCGTACTATGTGGGTTGATTTAATCAATCATGTAGGTGGATAGGCAATGAGGAAAACAGTTGCAAGTGAAATAACTAGAAATAAAATTGCATTGCAGTGTGTGTCATCAATAGAGAACGGAATTTAGACTTTTATACGCTCTACATAACTCTTTAAAATTTATTAAACGACTTTTACAAGTTTTTAAAACATAGCTCTGCAAATTTTTTTAAATTCATTAAATTAAAATCTCTTTAACATAGTCCTATATTAAGTTTTGAACACACAAAATATTTTCTTTTAGTATTTTAAGCCTCTCTTTACCAAAGTAGATATGCAAACACATCGAAAAAAATGTATCGATTTCTTTGTTTTTACTTATTTTCATGGCCCAGAATTACAACATTAAATTAACATTTTGGTTAATTTCCAACAGTTTATAGAACAAAATTTTAGATTTACTCCTGTAATTTCCAAGTCTTAATAATACCAGGGCACTCACTGATTCTTTAAAAAAAAGGTTACAACGTACCAACACAACAAGAGCATTTTTCAATTAATCAGATGATATTCTGTTGCACTGCACTATTAAAGAGGTTTTTGTTGTCTTTAGGAATATTCTTATGGAAAGATAATGTTCTCTCGACACAGCATGAAATCACCGATGAAAATTTCAATGAAGCCACTGCTGCTGTTCCCCATAGTGAATCGTCAGAATTTGTTCCCCCCTGGAGAACTGCAAATATATTTTACATCGTTGGAAACACTGGATTTCGCTTCAGAATCTTGGTGAGCTTCAAAGAACAGGCACACTCACTGGCCCTGGTATTTCTTTCTTTGAAATTGTGCCAATAACTTCCATTGCATCTTTTAGTGGTTAAGACCAAGCTCAGGAATTTGCCCTAATAAAGGAGAGTGAAGTGATGCTATCTTATTCTGAAGAATGGTTTAGTCTTGCCTATGCAAGCTGCATCGTTGATGCTAATTATGTGTACAACACTCTTGATATTTTCAAAACGGCCGACATAGTAGATGGTTGACAACAGTCAAATTCCTTAGCGGGTGATAGTGGAAGAGGTGTTCAGTGATGAATTCAGGGGATGGCCCGGGGGGTATGAATCTCCCCCTCCCCGAAACTAAATAGACTCCCTAGAACATTTAATTTTTTCTTTGTAAATGTAGCTATATAGTATATATAATTGGAAGTCAAAACAATGAATGCATTTAAATTTTAGTTCATTTTGATAACTGCAAATTTGTAATGCGTAATAAAATTCAATTTGAAACGAGAGTAGTGCGGCAGGGCTGGTATAATGAAATACGCTTCGATTGTTGTAATGAATTTCAATTTGTTGCTGTTGCAGCTATTTTAACGGGTAGTCAGTCAACAGTTTTTTGTGAAAGGCGATATGCTTGTGCAGTTTTATCGAAAGAAGCATTTTATTGATGTCATCCACAGATATACTGTAAAAAGGCTCGACGCATTAGCTTGATGTATTATTATTTTATTGTTTCTCATAATTTCATCCTTAAAGGTAATTATACCTAATTAAGCTTAATCTAAGAGATAAGGGAAATGTAAAACTTTTAATGCCGGTGTTATTTTATTACCATTACCAACCTCTGAAGCCTATCTCCCTCGAGGAAAGTGGCTGAATTCAACACAGGGGGAGTTTTGTGATTGAAATTTCTTGAAAATCTGAATGCGGACGGGAGCTTTCAGAAATACTTTTTTTCATGGATGAAATAATGTTCATTTCTTGGAAATTGTTCTTGACCTCTTCAGTCAATCAATGTAAGCCCTGAGCAAGACGTGTGTTAGGAAACATGTAAGGGTAGAAACTTTTCAATGTCTTCTCGCCTTGATCTCGCACTGTCCGAAATAAATAGTACAAGCTTCTCATCTCAGTTTCCTGCTAGTCAGAGGTTGCACATGTCGTTTCTAGTAGTGCATGTTGAGCTTTCGGAGCCTTTCTGTAGAGTTCCTGCCTTGTAGTTAATTAGTTGGTGCTCATTCTTGTACAAAATTGTTTCGCTTGAAGATATTCGTTAAGATTAGTAGAAACACTTGACAAACTGATTTTTAGAGCCAACTCTAAATCTTGGATCTTCTCTGATATAATTTGTTCTACAAGTATGATATATTTTTGGGTCGTAGCTTTTGTTGACTTGCCTCTCCTCGCTTCTTTTTTAGCAGATTATCGTCCCCTCTTTAATTTGCCAACTACTGTTGTACACGAAGGAGAAAAGCATCCAAATCTTGTTGTAGATGGTCGAGTGACTGTGTCTTATTTAAATCAATTTTAACGAAAAAAACCACTTTCGACTTCCATAGCTTAACTCAGGACAGCATCTCACAAACTTCAGACAGTAATACTTGGAAATATTTCTGTTAGGCAAAATGCGAGTATATGGAGGATGGGTAATTTTTGGTGCACAAACATTTCTATCCCGGAGTGTCCAGGCTCTTATGTTTCATAAATTATCTAATGACCATCGCATTCTATGATCATAACTGCGACGAGAAAGCATTTTTGCAAGTGTTGTTAAACTTATCTAGATCTTAGGGACAATGATCATTAATGATTAGGGAATACACGGGATTCGAACCTGCAGTCTACGCTTCTGTCAACTGTCCGAAAAATGTACTTTGTTTTTATGAAAACATCATCGATATGCTAGGTATGTCTTGTACAGCGTTTTTCAACTTTTTATAATTTTTTTCATACAACCTGAAAGAGAAAGCTATGCGCGCTTCATTTGTTTTACAGAAGCGTGGGTTACTATGGAAACAAAAGAGCTTGTTAATCAGTTTACTCAGTTTTTATGTTATAGAGTGTGTTTTAATGTTAAAAATCAACAAAAATGTTTGTAGTAATAAAACTGTATTTGCACCAAATTGTGATGTGTTTTGTTCAGAAATTAAATTTAGGGAAAAGGGCATATTTATTTAAAGGAACGAGATCTTTCCGGACATCAAAATAAAAAAATTCTCTTTCATATGGCATGGAAAATAAAACAACACTTTCAAGCTGGAGGAACTAACATGTTCAAATGTTTGTTCAACACTTTTCTTTAATCTTAATTGAAACTATACATTATTTGTGAAAAAATTGTAATTTGTAATTAAATTTAAATAAATAAACAATAAAATAAATATAAATAAACAAAATAGAAAAGAACAGATAGCATTACGAATGTCACATACACATCTGGATTCAATCAATTTGTTTTTCCCCAACCTCTGACTTTTCAAACCTTCACTTTCAATAGAAATCTTATTCTCTTCCTCGTCTGCTAGTAGATCTCAGCATGATCATCCTCCTCTATTCGATCTTGTACATTTATATTGCGGCCAGTATACGAGACAAATTCTCAGCGCATTTCCGTCGATTGCCATGCCCCTAGCTAGTGAGTTTGGCACTTACTGTTTTCACTGTAAGCAGATTTGAAAGCTAGGATCTCTTAAATTCCACCGCCACGAGTGGTCGAGGTCGTTAAGGCGCGGACTCGTGAGCGGGAGGTCTGGAATTCGAATCCCGCCAGGACCGTCCTCCCTGACCGAGGTTTTTTCCAGGTTTTCCTCAGTCCTCATAATAGGTAAATGTCGGGGAGGTACCCTAAACTCAGGCCTGGAACGTTTCCTTCCTTAAAAAAATTCCTTTCCCATTATTTCATTTCATGTATCACCAGTGTTCACCGCCTGTGGTACCTCTGTAGTAGTTAAACACTATTAAAAAAATTTAAGTTACAATAGACTTACCCGTCAATGAGTGGCACTGAAGACAAAACTGCCGAGCCATGAGGAACTTTTGCACCTCCAGAGAGCGCAATGCCCATCACCACCGCCAATATCATAATTAACACTATCAGAATTGATATGATTCGTCCTTTATTAGGTGACCCTGCGAAAAAAATACGTCATTGTTAATTCTGATTCATAATCAGAAATAAATATTAGACGCATTGCTTAAGAAAGTCAGGAAATTGTAAGTGGCTGAACATACATAATAGAAAGAGAGAGCATTAAAAAAAAAAAAAAAACATTAATGCACCATTGGAAAAAAAAATAGTCACCTGATTTTCATAGCAGCAAATTGTAAATGACTTTTACATATAGTCTGACCTCTGCAGCATGAAATATTCCCTTACAGAGAGTATTGTAAACATCCTATGTTTTGAACTGACAGTTTGACTAAAATTTATACTTAGAATTGCTCTACCTGTTTATTTAATATACATTTTCTCTTCCAGTGATCTTAAATAAATGGCTTAGAATGTAAGATTTGATATCGTGTTAATTTTCTTTACATTTAATCAACACTAACCGAAACATGAAAAGAATTTCACGTATTTCATAAACATTTACTTGCTCGCAGTTCAAAAATAGCTTACTGTTAACAAAACGACTATCGCTCTGCATGAGAGCATTGTTACCTCAACTGTAATATTGTTTGATATTAAAATAGCACCTATTTAATGTTGTCATTAATATACTGTTTCACTATAATTACCTAACAATATATATTTAATTTGATTTTGTAACGCAACAACAATTAGTCTGTATAAAACTGTAGGCAAACTTTACCGGGGACGCAGGTTACGAGAGATGATGTTAGGTGATTCATGCACACAATGGCTATTATGGGCAAGAGGCTCCTCTCGCCTCTCCCGGTCAAAACACTTCACAAACTTACCGAGACATACAATGTCGCTACAGATAATACGTGGTACATACGTTCCTTATATACTTTATGTACACAAAAACGCTGCAAGTAACAATTATATGAAATTAAACCTTGAAATGTTTGGGAGTAGCGCAAATAGCAACCTCGCTTTACGCAACTCCTGCGTGACGAACTTTCTGTGTGTCGAACTTAAAACCGTTTGTCTAGAGCTAAACACTTTTCGACTACTTTTTTTTAAAGCTTTTAAGCGGAAATTATCCTGTGGCACACAGAATGAGCTTGAACATACAAACACACAAATGTGAACTTTTCATTCTACCCTCCAAAACATTGGTACAGGTGCTAATTATAGTCATATTCAATTTAGATATGTTTTATATGTAGTAATACCTGAACGGCACTGTTCACTGTAGAAATGAAAATGAAGAATATGTACAGAGCATGAACTAGAGACTATCACAGAGCATATGAAAAGTGCTTGGAACGTTGGGTAAAGAGTTAATGGGTTCTCAGTTCAGAGCATGCAATAGCATGTTCAGCGACTATCAAACCAACATGAAGGTTTGTTACATTGGAATACTATTATGCAGTTTGTGCGACCAGACTGTTTTTTATTTATTTATTTACGGACGCTCTTTAACAGCTCAGGTCATCAGCATCCCATTCAACTCAGGGCGTGAAACGGCCCACAAATTTTGCTCAGAGGCCTCTCTTTCAGGCTTGAGGTTCTTTTTCGTACCGTAAATGTACGACACGGGACCCACGGCTTTACTTCCATTCCGAAGGAAGCCATACTTAGGAGTTTTATGCCCGAAAAAGTCCATCGATCCTGGCCGGATTCGAACCCGCGATCTTGGGTTTAGGAGGCAAGTATGGTAACCTGTGTGACCAGAGGAGAACAGTATTCGAACCATGTGAAAAGATTAAGAATATCAGAGATGATCAGCGGTGGGCCACTTCTGATCTGCTTCTTGCCCGTAAACGGTGTCTTGCAAAGAGGGACATAATAAAAGAAATTACTGGTAACTTTGGAGACATACAGAGTCTCCAACATCAAGTTATGACATGTTAACATCGTTGAAAAGGCCTTCGAAGATCTTCCTGCAGAGAATAATGTCTTCCTGATCTTGCAACAAGTCATACTTGAATATAGGCTAATGGGAAGAACTGCTACAAACTACCTCACATGGAAATTAGAGTTTACCACGACAGGGGTGTTTGCCTTTACTTCTCCATTACAACCCCGTCGTGCTGCTATACGCCATCGTCCGAGATTACTGCTAATACCATCTACTTATTAGTTCTGATCACTACTCTCTATAAATATTTTTTTTGAATAGTGTTTAACGCCCGTTTTTACTACAAAGGCACCACAGGCGGTGAACACTGTCGATACATGAAATGTAATGATATACTGGGAAAGGATTTCTTTATGGAAGGAAACGTTCCAGGCCTACAACACCACGTAAAATAATTGCAAAAGATAATGAAATTGGAAAATATTAAAAAACATTAAAATTGTTTAATAATATGAAACCTTTTATGAAGTATTATGAAATATGAGAAATTAAATTGCGCTAATTGTATTGACACATGCTACATCACCAAAATATTCTTCTCAGCACTTTGTGATTAAAGGTTTAAAATATGAATTTTCATCTGTCAGTGTTCATGGCCTGTGATGCTTCAGTAATGTAAAATGGTTAGACACAATTAGCGAGGAAAACCAATATGAAAATCTCATTACAAAAATAGTTTGTTTGTGTACTTTCTCTTAACTATAAAATCCTTTTGGCTCATAAGTAAGAACCTCCTATTTCTTTTCTTCATGCAGACTTCTACATTTCTTTAATTCTTCAAACATAAAAAGTAAAATTTTTGCAAGATATTTTATTAGATTTCATCAGTGAGTTCTATTAATTCGAGGAAAATATATGACTTTCATAGAATCATAGCTTAATGCTCCCTTTGCACGAGGTTAGGAACTATCTCAAGGGAGCGAAACAGCTGAGCAGTAACTAGGTTACGTATCGTCTGTGGAAGAAACAGTTGAAACTCTACTCCGCAATACCACGTTACTAGACCCTAATAAGACTAAACACATCTCATTTGCTGATTATGCACTAGTAACTTCAAGGCCATTCGCCGGTACAGGTGTAACAAGCAAAAATGCAGCATTGCGTATCATTTAGACGTGTTCGACATTCGTTGGAGCAATTTGTGCTGAGGGAATATAAATGCTGGTTTGTTTAATTGCTACCATGCTTTCGGTTATAGGTCGCGGGTAAGGTTGATGAGGGTTTGATTATAATTACTTTGATTAATAATAAAATAAACTCTATGTATTTTTGCATATAAATAATTTTTAGCGAATTCCGGATGGTCTCGTGAAAACACCTATTTTATTATGTAACAAATTATGTTTGAGGAAATCACTCAAAGTTCACTAGTTTTGTTCCACTTACTTGGACATGTTTCAAAGGCAAATTTAGATAGGATATTATGATTATACCACAGTATATACAGTAGGGACACTTTTATATTGGCATCTTAAAACCCGGCTCCGAATTGTCCGTAATTCTCAATGAATACATAAGGTAAAGATTTATCACTGCAACTAAACTGAAGTACTCAGTTCGAAATGTGGACGTTATGGGTGAGTTAATTAAAATTTTAACTGTAATGAAAATACGCCCTTTTCCAAAATATATATACAGTTTCCATATTTGATATTGAAATAAAAGATAATTATGTAGAACATTAAGTTAATTCAGGTAGCTGAAATTAGTTCTTTTTAATCTAGTTTTCGGTTTTGATTGTTTACTGGTGCTTTCTGAATGACCTTTAAGAATTTTTAAATATTAATATTTCTTTTTCTTCTAAATTCTCTTATTTATATTTTGTTAATCTGAGAAGGTATAACAAAATAACATTTCTGATATAAAAATATTAGTTAAGGGGTTGGCGAGAGTAACTTAGTTTTATAATTACAGTAAATGACAAATCTCTGAAATGCGTACATTGTTTTCCCCTGCCACTATTCGATAAACAAGTGGGGAAAGGGGAGAACAATATCGTAAAGAGGCAAGATTATTCTTTTACTAAATTACTAATCAAAACAAGTCATTATTCCAGAGCAAATTTCACCGAACAAATACCACTTCGATTTGTTACTTTTTCTGCATTAAATTTCTTGGCGGCATTTTACCACACATAAACAGCATAACATAGCCAGAAATAATAATAACAACAACAATAACAAAGAAACCGCCAAGGATGGCCGAGGTCGTTAAGGCGCGAACTCAGTGGGAGGTCTGGGGTTCGATTCCCACAGGACCGTCCTCCTTGAATGGGAGTTTTTCCAGGCTTTCCTCAGTCCTCATAAATTGCAAATGCCGGGGAAGTACCCTAAACTTAGGCCTGGAACGCTTCCTTCCTTTAAAAAAAAAGTTTTTCCCCTAATTTGTCATTTCATCTCATATATCACAGTGTCCACCGCCTGTGGTGCCTCAGTAGTAAAAATGGGCGTTAAATAGTACCAAAAAAAAAAAAAAAAGACGAAGAAGAAGGGAAAAAAATCACGTGATTGTATAAATTATTATTCTGAGTAACACTTTTAAGTGTTTTTAAGATTTTTCAGTGTATGAACTTCGGACTTTAAGGGTCATTTGATCAGAACCGTTCGGAGGAATTCGATTCAGCATCTAAAATTGTATTATTGCCGCTATCTTTGCAATAAAATTATCTCAGACTTTGATTCACAAGAGAGGGTAGTGCCAATATAACAGTCATCTGTCACCAACCGGTTACTTATATTTATGCGTTAATAGTAAATATTTCGGAATGCTTACATTCGATAATAAAGGACACCGATGGAATACATAAGGCTAATAGTTGTTTAATATATTTAAAAATAGCAATAAATGTTCTCATGTTATACTAAGAGATTTTTTATTTATGCACAATCATCCGTAGCATGAGTCAATTTCCTGTCTATGCGAAAATTCTATCTAGCGAAATACTCAAGCCGTCCTTACTGTATATACTGTGATTATATTCTGAACGCCAAAACCTTAAAACATATTTTTTGGACACTGGTTGATTCACCCATTATTTTTAATTTATCGCATCGGAATTTTGAAATCCAGCTCATTTGAATGCATTAGGAGAAATGGGAATTTTTGCAGAGATATTTTGAAATTTTCAATCTTTTTAACACAAGGTAAACTTTCATTGCATAATCATGCACATAGATTGAATAGCAATTGAAATAATTTGTGGTAGATATTTATTTTGTAAAAGCAAAATACCTATTATTTTATGTCTTATGTCTTACTTTAGTAGCTTTTAAATTTTACTTTATGGAAACCAAAAAGACAATCTTGTTAACGTGTTTTTTTACCCTCCAATTTAACATTAGAAGCCTATACATGAAAATGTTGAGGGAATCGAAACGAACTCTCACCTGTTCCATTGGCAGTGCGGGCGCGATCTGTTCAACAAAGGACGAGATTGGTACTTACTTGAGAATGTCTGAAGACACATGTTGCATCAGGAGTCGCGTTAGTCACATTGACATTCCGGCTGCACACAAATCGATATGATGATGATATAAAGCTAACGGCCGGCGACCTTGGCGGCATCTGGTGAACAGGGGCAGAGTATACGTGCAGTCTGGCGAAACAACGCACGGTTGTGACGTAGACCGGTGTTGTCCAAGCTATCACCGTCACGGTTTAGAGCATGGACGTGTTCATCCGGACTCGATTGTGAGACAAAAATCGTCCTATATTTCTTAAATTATGGGCTGAATAAAAACAAATAATGGGGGAAAAAACAAACAGCCAACATTATACCAATATAAAAGTAGCAAACGTCAGTTCACGGGTGGCCAAGATCGTTAAGGCGCGGACTCGTCAGCTGCAAGTCTGGGGTTCGATTCCCGCCAGAACCGTGCTTCCTGACTGAATGTTTATCAAGATTCCTTAATCCTCATAAATTGCAAATGCCGGAGAGGTATCCTAAACTTAGGCCTGGAACGCCTCCCCCTCTCAAAAAATCCTCTCTCATTTCACTTTCACTTCTCACATAAAACCAAACTTCATAATGAACTTACCTTTAAGGTAGTAGTAGTAGTAGTAGTAGTAGTAGTAGTAGTAGTAGTAGTAGTATTTATTATTCCAGTTAAACTAGGTATAAACATATTGCATATCACAGTTGCAGAGGTTGCAAGACCGTTCGTTCATGCTCTTGTAAAATACTTCATTTCTGAAATTAATTCCAACAAAAGAAAACAATATAACAGGAACGCACGCACGCGCTCACACACGTGCACGATTTGTAAAGTAAGCTGACTAGCCTTCTCTGCCAGCTGTCTTCCCGTTTTTTAAACCTTTTATAGATTGGACGATCTCCGATAGGTTAATTTTGTCGTCTAATATATGCATATAATCCCTTTATTGTATGTAACACTTGCACCAGTCCCATTTTCTTTTTCGAAAACTCCTTTAAAATGTTTAATCCAGTCCTCAGCTGAAATATTTGCTTGCGTTAGCTTCGTGTTTACCTAATGACCTTCCACATGTCACTGACCTCTCCGCCCTCGACGACCTGCCCTAACTCTACTGTCTTTGTGTCTTGCCTTGTCGGTCCTGATGGCGTAGTGGTAACCAAGGTCGCGGGTTCAAACCCGGCCAGGATCGATGGATTTTTTTCGGGCGTTAAAATCCTAAGTGCTTCCTTCGGAAGGGAAGTAAAGCCGTGGGTCCCGTGTCGTACATTTACGGCACGTAAAAGAACCTCAAGCGTGAAAGAGAGGCCTCTGAGCAAAATTTGTCGGCCGTTTCACTCCCTGAATTGACTGGAACGCTGACGATAAGATGTAGCGTCCGTTAAAAATAAATAAATAAATAAATAAATAAATGAATAAAAAACAAATAAATAAAACGTGTCTTGCCACTCAGTTTTGCATATGACGCTTTAAAACTTATAGCCATAGCTTCGAAATTTGAACAGATAGTCCATACGTTTACTATGCTTAAAGGTATACGACATCTCCACACTCTCTGAAATTATTTCTGTGTAGTTCATTAACACTGAAAGTTTGTTAATACTCTAGCGGTCGTAATTTTTTTTTTTTGAACGAAACTCGGCATATAACCATCAAATAACAAACGATTTGTCTCATAACCAGCAAATTGGAGCATTGATGAAAGGGGTTAACCTAAACCCGGGAGGTGGGGAGAAGAGAAAATCGCTCTAGAGGCCATAATTATTGTTTTTTCTCAACGAACTCAATATATTTTATTAAAATAAATTAATAAAAATAAGTTCTGAAAACCAGGGCAATAGGGGTAGAGTCACTCATCAGCTGTAAAGACAGCACAAGGGACATCACCAGAAAGTTCACTGCATCGTAATATCTGGTTTCAAAGCGTATTATCAAGTTTTTGTCAGAGAAAATGATAAACCTGGCCAAGCAACTTCCCCAAACTCCAAACTTATTGAAAATGTTCGGGAAACTAATTGAGCATAAACTTATAAAGAAATACACCCAAATAGGACAGGTCTTATAGAAAAACTTTGAAACACGATAATCAAAACGACATCGAAGAAAAAGACTTGTGATAAACTGCATTCAGAATATAACTGAAAGAACCAAGATTAATAAACACTAAAGCTCTAGTCCATATGAAATAGACCACCAAAAAAATCTAACAAATTAATGTTGCATTGAAAAAAATATTGTTTATAAATGTATCTTTTACCTGTATTTATGAAAATCAACACTTTAGAAGAACACAAATTCGAAAATATTAATGTTAAATATTAAAAAATTATTGATATTATAGCTGAAGTACACATTTTATAAACATATGTGACATATTTAATATAATGTTTCAACATGAACATGAGAGAGAGAGAGAGAGGTATTAACATTTTGAGTCCATAAAGAGGAACTCCCATAAACCTTTTAATTAAATTATATTTGGAAATTGAGATATCTTGCCGGTTAATTTTTATTTATGGACGCTCTTTAACAGCTCAGGTCATCAGCGTATTTGCCGGTTACGTTCACGTATGATCATGCTTGACCGAGCGAGAAGTCAGTTGTACTACTTTGACTTGAGAGCGTTTTGTGTGTGTGTGTGTGTGTGTGTGTGTGTGTGTGTGTGTGTGTGTGTGTATGTGTGATAGCAATCGGCGTGCAAGACGTATAAAGAGCTCTACTCCTAAGTATAAAATTACTTATTTTCTACACTCACTTACCTTGGAAATTATATTTATTTATATTAATCATTTTCAATTTGCCACATTTTTATTAATGGTGCAGCAAGATATTATTCAGATTTACATTTTAAAGTTCTAGAGCTCTGTTGCTGTAAAAACGGACTATTTGACAAGTTTTTTGCCTAGTATGGGAATATATTTCATAATTGTTTTTGCATGTGGTAGCAAATGTAAACATATAAAACGTGAGATTAATTACTCTAATGTATTACCGCTGAGGGGCGTGATTTACAAATATATTATAACAGAGATTAGTCCTAATCATTACCAGTTTTAAATATAACATCATTTTATTCTTTCAGTAAATTTTTAAATACTAAAACAAAATTTCCAAATTTACGCCCGGCGTCTTTACCTCCCCTTTTCCGGCTGCGGCGGTTCGAAACTCAAATAACTTCACTGTATTTATATTTCTTATGTCGCTATAACTCTACTTTTTCGTACGATGAACAATAAAGTTGAACAAAATACGGAAGCGATCTTAAAGCTTTAGCTACCTATTTTCCTCATACTGTTTTTCTCTCTCTCTTTCTACTTCATCGCGCACTAAATTTAGATGGACCATTTTCTCCAAATCGACGCAGGTTTTTGGTGTTTTCATTTCTTTGCGTTAAAATTTATAACTAGAGTCGTTAATATTCTTCTGATAAGAGCTGACAACATAGTAAATGCAAAAGAGGCTATGTTTGGGTATTAAGAATAAATATCCTTTACGATTAGCTTTGTTACAATAAGAAACTATCCTTCATATGAAATAAAATAGTCCAGAGAAAGTATGAAAATAAAGTTAGTTATCTAGTTTAACTAGAGCTCTAGTTTACTCACATTTTTATGTCAAGCATGAACAAGTTACTTATCAAAAGTGTAAACATCTAAACCAGGAACTGCACTGATAACTCGCCATACTTTATTGACTCGTTACTCATTTGTTTGACTTCGTAGCTAGTCTCCGTTTCTAAGAGGCGGCGTTGCACTTGCTGTATGCTGCAGTATACTTCAAAATGTAATGTAAACGTTGCAGTATGCTTTCAAATAAACACCATCACGTGTTTACGTCCTTCTCACCTCCTTCTACGAACCGTCTTTCGCGGTAATTGCCAAAGCAGCTCTTTCGGCGCGTTTTACATCTATAGCATCATTCTCTCAGGCAATTTAATTTCACATATATGAAATTAAATTGTTACATATTTGGGTAATCTTTGATTTGGTTTGTTTACGGACACTCTAACATCTCAGGTCATCAGCGTTCCTTTCAATTCAGAGCATGAAAGCCGTAAATCTACGACATGGGACCCACGACTTTACTTCTCTTCCGAAGGAAGCCATACTTAGGACTTTTACGCCCGAAAATATCTACCTGGTTGGGATCGAACCCGTGATCTTGGGTTGAGACAAGTATGGTTACCACTACACCACCAGGACCGACAAACAATCTTTGAGAATAGTATATCCCACTTATTGTTTTATGTTTACCAGAGTTGCTATTGCCACATGGAGAACCACCGGAGTCATAGCCATGGGTGGCCGAGGTCATTAAGACGCGGACTCATGAGCCTGAGGTCTGCGGTTCGAACCTCTCCAGGACCGTCCTCCCTGATTGAGGTTTTTTCCAGGTTTTCCTCAGTCCTCATAAATGACAAATGCCGGGGAGTACCCTAAACTTAGGCCTGGAACGATTCCTTCCTTAAAAGTATCCTTTCCCAATATATAATTTCATCTCCTGTATTATCAGTGTTCACCGCCTGTGGTGCCTTAGTAGTAAAAACGGGCGTTAAACACCATTCACCCATTCCACCGGAGTCAAAATATTAACTTTTTTTCATTATACAGAAGTGTAATAGCAATGTTACCGAGCACAATCACACATGATTATAATACACACAAGCACTATAATCACAAACACATGCAAATAATAATAAAAACACACAAGCACTGAACGTGCGTGCATTGTATTAGCTTGTCCTCACTGTTACTCTCGACCACTTGGTCGCTAGCTTCCGAGCCTTTCCCTTGGTTCGTATTCTCTGTCTCGTTTCACGCTAGCCCATGCTGTTTATTATGTTTCACTCTGTTTTACTTATCGCTCTCGTTAATCATAACAGAGTTTTATATCATCAAGCTCCGCCTATGCGAAATAGAAATCCTTCACTATCATAAAATTTGGTTCAACTCTGAGACTCTCCATTTGCTATTACTTGTATTCATTATGCTACAGGCTGATTCTTATTTGTTCAATTTTATACTGCGGTCATTGGTTGATCTATTTCTTTGGCTACACTATTATGTTCCCACGTGTAGGTATTTCCGAGAAAGGAACCTTCTGCCATATATTTCGGCGACATCTTTCAGAACTTGTCACTTCCATTTATTTTCCCACCCTTTCACTATTTTAGATCAACAGACTATTCTTTTGAGATAAGTCACGTCCTAGCGATATACACTAGGCATCTATGAGTGGAGCGGCAGAAACCTTGTGATCCATGCCGATGGTCCTGTCTGTCTGTCATAAAAAATTCGTCGCCTGCCAGCGCTAAAGTTTCCCATGAATTCTACCAAAATAGTGTTTTAAACTTCTCATCCTCAGCAGCGTTATGAATATAATACCCTAGCTTTGTCCTTTTAAAAGGGTAGTCCCCTGTGTGGGCAAATCTGTCTCGAAATATTCACTGGAAGCGAAAGGCGCTTGACTTACAATAAAAGAAACCTTTTCTTGGAGTGATTCTATTGTCTCCATTACACTTGCTACGTTCATTGATTACTCTTTCCTTCTGACGGACAGCCCTTTTGTTACACTATAGCACAAACTATTCTACAAGTATTGAATAGCCTTTTCTTTGTTTTAAGGTTAGGTACAGATGTATCAGGTCAACAATAGTAACAGAACATGAAAATAAATACGATTGTCTAAAAAAAGTCCTGTTATCTACAACTCATACATCAATAATCTGCAGCTCTTAATTTGGTTACACAATAAAACCAAAATAATAGTTTTCAAGAAGAGTATTAAATTAAGAAAAGTGAAAAATGGAATATGTACAATGACAACATCTTATCTATATGAATGTCCTCATATAGATAAGATGTTGGTATATCGGAATTAAAATAAGCAGTCAAGGACGTAAGAAAAAGCAGAAGCAGTTGGTTTTTACAAATGGTAAGTAAGCTTTGAAACTGATAAGGGGATGTTTATATACAACACCAATTACGAGATGTAGAGAGCTTATGGAACATTAATTGAGTCCTATTTTTTTGATTGATTTATTTATGGACGCTCTTTAACAGCTCAGGTCATCAGCGTCCCATTGAACTCAGGGCGTGAAACGGCCGACAAATTTTGCTCAGAGGCCTCTTCTTTCAGACTTGAGGTTCTTTTTCGTGCCGTAAATGTACGACATGGGACCCACGACTTTACTTCCCTTCCGAAGGAAGCCATACTTTGAATTTTTACGCTCGAAAAAATCCATCGGTCCTGGCCGGGTTCGAACCCGCGATCTTGGGTTTAGGAGGCATGTATGGTAACCACTACATCACCAGGACCGACTAATTGAGTCCTGATGGAGTTACAGTGTAAAATATGGGGTATAGAGAATGGCTGAGAGAAAATGAATGGAGCACTCATTCAATAAGATACTCTTAAACGTCCCCACAAGATGCTGTAAACATGGGGCACTACTTGAAATGAGAAAGATTAGGGTGAGAAGTTTGATAATGGACCGAGTAAAAGTATTTGTTTAGGGTATATCAGTTGAATGAATAATATATCTTAAAGAAATATCAGGAAAATATAGATGCGTTAATAGCTAGGTTATTAAGATAAAGCGCCAACTGGAAAAAAAAAAAAAAAAAAAAAAAAGAGGTGGGTGATGCATGGATGGAGAAAGAATGCCTAAGGGAAGAATTTTGGAAGCAAATCAGATTAGTATGAATAGACGGATTATGCAGGGTGAAATAAAGGAGACAAACTCACTCATTTTCGTTGAAAACGAAGATAAATGTTGGAAGAGAAAGATATATTGAGATGTGCAACAAAGAGGAAAGAGAGGGAATTGCTTGGCTCAGATTAGAATGTTGAAAATTGAGAGGATTGAGATA